>PVIY010034753.1:0-26914 GCA_004026745.1 Myrmecophaga tridactyla
TAGGGAGAAAACCTGTCTGCAGAGGGACAGTCAGCACCAAAGGTGGCGATACTGAGAGGTGGTGGAGAGAAAACCCAAGTGACAAGGCTGGAGCCCCTGGAGCCAGCTGGGCCTGCGGTCAGCACCACACATGGACTTCTCTCCAGCCCCAGCCCCACCTGCCATGGTCTTCTCCCTGGATGAACCCAGAGAGGACAAGGGACTCATGTGGAGTAAGTCACACCGCAGAGGGCCTCACCTCAGCACCCAGGGCGACGAGGGTCTCAATGAGCACAGCTGTCTCCACAGTCATGTGAAGGCAGCCAGCAATGCGGGCGCCCTTCAGTGGTTTGGAGGCCGAGTACATCTCCCGCATGTGCATCAGGCCCGGCATCTCATTCTCCGCGATGTCCAGGGCCTTGCGTCCCCAAGACGCCAGGCTGATGTCAGCTGCAGGGGCAGGTAGATGGGAGCTCCGTGAGCGGCCTCATCCCACCAACCAAGAAGCACTGTCACCATGAAGACCTTGATCCTCTGTGGACTCAAAAACGGGCTGAGCAGCCTCTGCATTCTCTCCCTCACTCCACAAGTATTTACAGAGCCAGGGCCCTGGTTCCTATCTAATGCAGTTCACAGCACGTGGTGGGACATATTTAATCAAATAATCGCACAGGTACATGAACATTCCAACCCAGACAAGTGTTTCTTTGAAAGAGAGCTCTTAGATTGTGCCTCCTACGACTCCTTTTTGCCAACACCTATTAACCACCAGTCTCCCCTCCTTGTCCCTAAAGATTTTAGCTCTTCCTCCAAGTCATCACTGTTGGGGATGTCAACACTCAGGAAATGATAGCACACTCTGTACCTGACCCAGTTCCTTGACCTCCTTGACAATGTGAAAATACTTCTTCCCCACTCCTGATGTTTCTTTCCACAGAGGAGCTCTCACTGTAACACTTCAGGCTCTCTGCCCCAGGGGAGGTGGAGTGACCTGTACAATTAGTAATCTAGGGAAGACCATGCTCAGCTCAACTCCTCCCTTCTTCGCCAGCAAGCACCCGCCTGCCTGCAGGAAGGCGGTGTTCTCTGCTCTTCCACAGAACCTGCCCAGGCTAGCACTTGCCTGTAACTGGTGAGTAACAACTGAATTTGGGCATTCAGTTAGCAGGCTCTTTTGACTTTCACACTAATCTATATCCTCTGGCTTAAAAGTTATGAGTAATAAAGGTTATATATGGGCCTCTATCTGCCACTCCAAATGTCTCAAACTTGTGCGATTCTCAGGCAGGAAAGGATACTGGGATGGGCTCTCTCACTATTTCCACGCTTTTCTCCAATGATCTTGCCCTCCTCCTTCCCCACCACAGCAGCCCACTCCCAAGGTCATCCCCTAGGTCAGTCTCCAGTTCAGGGTTTGCAGACTTCTCTGAGGATAAGAGTCACCTGTTATGCTTGGAAATCTCTCCCTGGAAAGTCTGATTCAGTCAGTCTGGGATGAGGCCTGGACCTCCTGGTTAAGTTTATATCTTGCTACAGGTGCATGGGTGGTTCAGTGGTAGAACGCTTGCCTGCCATGCAGGAGACATGGGTTTGATTCCTGACCCATGCACCAAAGAAAAAAATAAGTTTATATCTTGTCAGTCACGCAAGGGGGCAGAGTGGGAGAGGAGAAGGGTCTCTAGAGTATTTTAAAAGGATATTAAAATTGATTAAGTCCATCTGAGTCCTACTATCACCATGCATCTAAACTCCTCCCTGCATGGAAGGGAGTACTCCACTTCTACTGCAATGATGAAGATTTGCCACTGGAAATCTTGATTTCAAGCACTCTGCTCTGGCCATGTCCCATCCTTCCAATTCTCTCCGTCTGTAGCCCCAACTACAATGTTGCAGCCTCTAATCCACTAATCCTACCAGCATCCACTATCCCTCCCTCCACCCCATATTTTCACCTCTTTCCTCCACAGGTTAGAAATCCACTGTTCTACTAAAATCAAGCCTTCACAAACCACTCTGCCCTCTTTCCCTCTAAGAACTCAGTTGGCAAAATTCCCTCCCTGGTTGAACCTAACCATCAGTGCCCTAGAGCCACTGAACCCAAAGGGGGAAAATTACAACCACACCAACTGGTCTCACTTTCAATTTAAGACCACAAATCTCAAGGGACACATAACACACTCCAGCAATCCTACTGCAACTTCCTAGTAAATTTTCTCTCCTATCTTCCAACACCTGTCTCCACTGCCTGATAACCTCAATTCACAATTCAGTGAGAATTGAGAATTATGCCACTTTTCTTCCACAGAAACCATTAGTCCTTATCCATAGCTACAACAGATGAGCTGTTCCGATTAATCCTCTGTTGGAGCCTAATCCCATATCTTCTAGCTTCCTCGAGGACTGCACTACTCCACTGAAATGGCTCTTCTCAAGGTCTCCAAAGAACAGTCTGAGGGTTAAAGGTAATTATCAGTTATATAGGTCCACGTTTCCCACAGCAGTGCTGACCCCACTAATTACATCCTCTTTGAAACCCTTTCTTTATTTGGCTTCTACAATTCCTGTGGTTTTCCCTCATCTCCCGGGCTCCTCTTCCTCTAACAGATTTTAATGTTTGAGTACCCAAGGCCTACTCCTGCCTCCGCCCCCTCTTTTTCTTCCCTAACTCTTACCAGGTGAGCTCATCCTGTCTCACAGTTTAAATACCTTCTCTCCGGTCACAACTCCCACGTATTTATTTCCAGCCCAAACTTCTCCCCTAAACTTGACAGTCATATAATCCAGCTGCCTACACAACATCTCTGCTTGGAAATCCAACTGGCATCTATTACAGTTGGGTCAAGCTTGAGCCCTTGCGATTCCCTGCCATGCCCCACGCTTCCCCCCAAAACTGTTACTCCCCTAGATGTTCCCATTTTAGGAAATGAAACCACTATTCAGCTGTTCTGGCCAATAACTTGATTTAAGATATCTTGATTCATCTTTTCCCTTCACCCCCTTCCAATTTATTACCACATTGCTGGTTTCACAACCCAAATTATACTGTATAAGCAATCCAACCACCTATCACCACCTTCTTCCAAACCAACATTTCTTAACTGGACCATAAAGCAGCTTCCTCTCTGGTCTCCCTGTTTCCACATACCATTCCCCCCAGAGCAGCAGGCGAAGGAAGCTTTTTAAAATTTATGTCATATTATCTCCACTCCTCTACTTAAAAAATAAAAATCTGTCCAATAGCTTCCCCTCCCCATGATTAAAATCCTAACTCCTCAGAGACCTGGATTCGGTTCCTGGTGCCTGCCCATGCGAAAAAAAAAACACAAAACCTAACTCCTCACATGGCCTTCAGGGCCCTACGTGATTTGCCCAATACTCACGCCTCTCCAACCACCTACTTAGCCGCTCAGCCACACAGATCTCATGACAGTTCATGAGGCAAGCCAAGCTCATTCTCACCTTAGGGCCTTTACCCAACCAGTTCCCTTAGCCTTTATTCAAGGCCAGTACCTAGCATGCAGTAAGTGCTCAACAATAACCTGGAAACAGGAAAGAACTTGGTTTACTCCTTCTGAGAGACGAGAAAGTGGACCGTTAGAGGGAGTAGGAAATTGAGCCAGGATTTTATTTCCAAAGAGGTGGGAAGTATCATGACCAGATTCATCTTTTGAAAAGAGACCTTTGGCTATTAAATGGCTCCATGGAGATGGAGAGAAGTGGGCCAAACTCCTCATTTATAAAATGGAGACAATGATGCTACACTGTTGGCAGGTGTGTCTGTCCCACCCCGATCCTTGGATCCCTCTGGTATCTCCAGAGGCCAACCAGGGCCTGTCACAAGGAGGGGTCAGCAAAGTCTACCATCCATGTCTGTTGTTAGGACCAAATGAGAGAACGCACATGGAAGGGACTGGTATGAGACAGAGATGGCAAAAAATAAGTCATATCTGAACCTAGTCCAACCCCCAGCGTTTACCAATGAGGAAATGACCCAGAGAGGGGTTTGCTCCACATCCCCATACCTGGTCAATGGGACTGGCCGCCAGGTGGGGCCTTCCTGTCCACTGTCCAGTCCAGTCCTGCTAAGCTCCACCCCCTCCACCAGCACCTGGCTGTCCAGCTAAAAATAACTCCTTCACTGCCCTCATGGCAGTTGCGCCAGCCCCAGAGCTTTCTGTGGAGGTCGCAAGAACACCTATCCCAGGATAAGCCAAAGGAACAGCAAGACCCTCTCTGAGCCTACGTTTTTTTTCACTGTAAAGCAGGGATAATCACCCCTACCTTGCTATGTGCTGAGGATTAAAGAAAATGCCATATGGGCAAGGTCTGGCTCCTGTACCAGGGCTTCCTTCTTTCAACCCTACCCAGCCAAGCTGCCCCAATTGCAACCACAGCCTTGTCTCCTTGCTCCAGAGGGACCACCTCCCACACAACCCAAGGCCCCCAACCCTGACCCACTTATCTCTCCACAGTACAAGCCCCCATTCCAGCTCTGCCACTGCTCCCTAATACCATTGTATACCAAATCCCCTCACAACTGATCTTGACCAAACTTTTCTGGGCCTATTTCATCATCCACAGACTGGGAACAACCGTCTATTCTGATGACTACTTGATGAGCTACATTTCTACAGAATCTTAGTAGCATCTTGGGCAAGTCACTTCCACTCAGAGCCTTAGTGTCTTCCTTTGTGACATGTGGTAATAACGCTCACCTATAAGGATTATTCGTAAACATATGCCAGTCACCAAACGCATTAAGTGTTTCATAAATGTTGGTACCCTTCTCCAAGTTTAATGCTGTTTTCAAGTTACTTAAAAAACTGCAAGCCAAAACAACTCTCAAATGTTCTGAAAATAGCCAAATACAGTGATAAAGCAGTGGTTGCAAAGGTTAAAAACTGGGAGTTGTGAATGGAGGGGGGGGGGCGGCATGTCAGACTTCTTTGTATGGGGTATTATTTTTGAAACTGTCCTCTAAGTTTGAAATTATTTCAAAATTAAAATCAAAACAAAAAAAACTGCTAACCAGCCATAACAGCTTTTTGCTGAAAAGTTATTAGGATTATTACAAGAGTGTATACTTCTATACAGTGGTGAAAAGGGTGAGCTAGATGGCCTGGGTTCAAATTCTACTCCACCTCCCAGCTGTAAGATCGTGGGCAATTTATCTCTATTAAGTACATCCATCTGTAAAATGATATAAGTAAGTCCCTACCCTAAAAGAGCCGTGAGACTAAAATGATTTAATTTAGAATAAAGCTAGAAGGCAGTGTCAATTCCACAGTAAACATTCAATAAACGTTAAGAGTATATCAGCCGGGCGGGCCACGATGGCTCAGCAGGCAGAGTTCTCGCTGCCATGCCAGAGGACCCGGGTTCGTTCCCGGTGCCAGCCCATGTAAAAAAAAAAAAAAAAAAGAGTATATCAGCCTTTAATCCATGGGACAGCGGTGGTCACGTGGGTGACCCCAGGGGTTGAGTAACTAGCCCAAAGTCCCCAGCAAGTGGACCAGAGAGGGCCTCGGGCTCGTTCTCAAAAGGCCCCTCTTTAGGCGCCCTTAGGGGCTCCGGTACCCTCGCCTTCTCAGCCCAAGGCCCGGAGAGGGGTGGGTACTGGTCTGGGACTGCCCAAATGGCCAGAGTTCGAGGTCAGGCTCAGGAGGCCTCCCACAGCACGCCCCGGCAGGTGCCAGGCGTCCCAGGCCGCAGCCAGGTGAGCTCTCCCCGCCCGCCGGCTCCCGCCAGCAACGTGGGAACACGCTGCGCGTCCGCAGCTCCGCAGCCCGCGCGGCGACACCAGGCTTCGCGGGGCACGCCGGGACACGTAGTTCGCGCCGTCTCTGGCCAACGGCTCGCGGCGGCGCCAGGACTCCACCACCCAGGCGGCCTCGCGCGGCCAGGATCGCGCAAACACAGCAATTCAGGGGGTCCTGCGCGCCCCGGGCCAGCCCCACGGCCGCCGCCCCAGACAGGCTCCGGGCGGGCGCTGACTGGCCACGGCCGGCGGCATTTCCTGGAACTCACCGACTTTGTAGGGCAGTTTCTCCGACATGCTGCCGGCGCTTCCGCACGGAGTGATGGGTACGGACGGAGGGGGCCGAGCCTCTGACTGGGGCAGGAACGGGGCGGGTGGCGCTGGGCAGGGATCTGTGCGGGGTGGCGGCGCCTTTAAATATCGTGCTCTCACTTACATATTCATGAATCCCGCCGGAGCTGAGCCGCACGGGGCGGGGCCAACGTACGGGGCGGGGCCGGAACGGACTTCGATCCTGGCTGAGAACCTGAGTCCAGATTTTGCCCTGTGCAGTCAATCAACCCCGGGCATTAGGTCCTGGAAGGGCTTGTGGTGAGGGGCCTAGAAACCGGGCTCGGGGCCAGTCTTTCATTCATTCTGCCAGTGCACGTGATGCCGAAAGCGAGCTGGTGGAATTCCTGCCCGTGCACTTCTCCAAGCTTTAATTTTCTCATGTGCAAAAGGAGCTAAACGACACCTACCACACAGAGTATAATAAAGTTGCAGCATGTCAGGTACCTAACACGTCTCAGACTTTCTCCCTTCCCCCACGTAACTACAGTCCTGAGTTTAGGCAAACATGCATGCCTATTTTACTACCTATGTATAAATCGCTAAACAATTCGTGTTATTCTTTTTGTGTTTGAAACCTTTATATAAAAGATATCGTCCTGTACTTATCCTCCTGCAACTTGCTGTTTTCTGTCAACATATTTGTAAGAGTCATGCAAATAGCTTGAGTGTATTCATTTTTGCTTCTGAATACTATTCCATTATATAAATACCGAGGTTTTTTTCCCCTGTCCTCCTGTTGGTTTTATACTACCTGTCACTGTAACATACATGGGACGATGAAAATTCCTGTACTTGTCTTTTGGTGCCCATGAGTGGGTTTCTCTGGGACATAAATATACCTGGGGGTGGAGTTTCTGGGCTGAAGGCACACCTTTAATTTTCCTAGATATTGCCAAATTGTTCTTCAAGGTCCTTTTATTTACCCCTTACACTCCTGTCAGCAGTATACGACAGGCTGCTGTCCCACATCCCCATTGCCATTTGGCATTGTCGCACTTAATTTTTGCTGAATTTGGGTGTGAAAATGTATCTCCTTGTGGTTTTAATCGGGCACTTGTTAATAAATTTAATTGGGACCCTTTAACCTCTCTTAAGGGCGCCCATCCCCCTGCTGCCATCTGTGACTTTCCTCCGCTTCTCAAACTTTTTCAGAATGTTCTCCATTCTGAGTCTGCACTTCATCCCCTCACACTCAGTCTCCAGCTGAGGGGCCTCCACCCCCAGGTCGCCACTGAAACTGCTCCAGCCAAGATCATCAGGGCACCTGGCTGAATCCAGTGGATGTGCCTCAGCCTGTATCTCATCCTCCTCACTGCTGACCCCACAGTCTTGAAAACGCCCTTGCCCTCCACTTTCCTGACTCTTCCCCACTGTTCACATGTTTCTTTGTCTGGCCTTGGCAACATCTCCTCCAGTGATTTCAAGAGGTGATCCTCCATCCCGGAGTATGTTGGGCAGATAATTAAAAAGTATTGGCGAGAAACAGGCATGTGAAAAGATGCTCAACTTCCTTGGCTATTAGAGAAATGCAAAGCAAAACCAGGAGATATCATCTCACACCCACCAGAATGGCCATTATCAATACAACAGAAAATGACAAGTGCTGGAGAGGATGTGGAGAAAGAGACGCAGTTATTCACTGTTGGTGGGAATGTCAAATGGTACAACCACTGTGGAAGGCAGTTTGGCGGTTCCTCAAAAATCTGAATATAAAATTGCCATATGACCTGGCAATACCATTGTTAGGTATCTACTCAGAGGACGTGAGGGCAAGGACACAAATGGACATTTGCACACCAATGTTTATAGCAGCATTATTTACAATTGCGAAGAGATGGAGACAGCCAAAATGTCCATCAACAGACAAGTGGCTAAGCAAGCTGTTGTATGTACATATGATGAAATATTATGCAGCTGTAAGACAGGATAAAGTTATGGAGTTTGTAACAACATGGATGGACCTTAAGGACATTATGCTGAGTAAGATTAGCCAGAACAAAAGGACAAATACTGTATGGTCTCACTGATATGAACTGAAATTAGTGAATAAACTTGGAGAATCTCATTGGTAACAGAGAACATCAAGAGTTAGAAATAGGGTAAGATATTGGGTAATTGGAGCTGAAAGGATACAGACTGTGCAACAGGACTGATTGTAAAAACTCAGAAATGGATAACACAATACTACCTAACTGTAATACAATTATGTTAAAACACTTAATGAAGCTAAATGTGAGAATGATAGAGGGAGGAGGGCTGGGGGCACAAATGAAATCAGAAAGAAAGATAGACCATAAAGACCAAGATGGTATAATCTAGGAATGCCTAGAGTGTATAATGATAGTGACTAGATGTACAAATTTTTAAAATGTTTTTGCATGAGGAAGAACAAAGGAATGTCATAACTGCAGGTGTTGAAAATAAATGGTAATTAATATTTTACAATTTTACCTTATGTGTGAGACTAAAGCAAAAAATGTTTATTTGGTACAAAATTTATATTTTTACTAGTGCATTTCCTAATATAACTTATGTCGGCAGCTTACTTGAACACCTTAAGTACATGGAACCTTGAGTAGGGCATGAGATTTTGTTGGTTTGTGCAGAGTGATGCCCCGATAAATCCCAGAGTGATTTGAACAGTGAGTAAAAAAGTATTTGCAAAGTCCCCTTCAGGGAATGGTGAGAACGGGGGAAAATTCAATTCCCCAAGTTGAATTCTTGATATTCTCACAAGCAGTGCAGACAACCAAAGCTATAGGCTGAGCCCCCAATCTTGGGGTTTGTTCATATGAAACTTAACCCCACAAAGGATAGGTCAAGTCTACTTAAAATTAGGCCTAAGAGTCACCCCCAAGAGAGCCTCTTTAGTTGCTCAAATGTGGCCTCTCTCTCTCTCTCCAGCCAACACAACAAGCAAACTCACTGCCCTCCCACTGTCTACGTGGGACATGACTCCCAGGGGTGTGGGCCTTCCTGGCAACGTGGGACAGAAATCCTAGAATGAGCTGATACTCAGCATCAAGGGATTGAGAAAACCCCTAGAATGAGCTGGGACTCAGCATCAAGGGATTGAGTAAACCTTCTAGACTAAAAGGGGGAAGAGTGAAATGAGACAAAGTGTCAATGGCTGAGAGATCGAGAGGTTATCCTGGAGGTTACTCTTACGCATTAAATAGATATCACCTTGTTAGTCAAGATGTAATGGAGAGGCTGGAGGTAACTGCCCGAAAATACAGAGCTGTATTCCAGTAGCCATGTTTCTTGAAGATGATTGTATAATGATATACAATTACAATGTGACCGTGTGATTGTGAAAACCTTGTGTCTGATGTTCCTTTTATCTACCTTATCAACAGACGAGTAAAACATATGGAATAAAAATAAATAATGGGGGAACAAATGTTAAATTTAGATTGAAATTCTAGTGATCAATGAAAGGGAGGGGTAAGGGGTATGGTATGTATGAATTTTTTTCTGTTGTCTTTTTATTTGTTTTCTGAGTTGATGCAAATATTCTAAGAAATGATCATGATGATGAATATGCAACTATGTGATGATATTGTGAATTACTGATTATGTATATATAGAATGGAATGATCAAAAGTTAAGAATGTTTGTGTTTGTTGGTCATTTTTTTAATTTAAAAATTAATTAAAAAGTCATTAAAAAATATATTGGCAAGAGATGGAAACAGCCAAAATGTCCATCAACAGACAAGTGGCTAAGCAAGCTGTTGTATGTATATACGATGGAATATTATGCAGCTGTAAGACAGAATAAACTCATGAAGCATGTAAAAAAACATGGATGGACCTTAAGGACATTATGCTGAGTGTGATTAGCTAGAAACAAAAGGACAAATACTGTATGGTCTCGCTGATAAGAACTGACATTAGTGAATGAACTTGGAGAATTTCAGTTGGTAACAGAAACCATCAGGAGATAGAAATAGGGTAGATATTGGGTAATTGGAACTGAAGGGATACAGATGTGCAACAGGACTGATTGCAAAAATTCAGAAATGGATAGCACAATACTACCTAACTGTAATACAATAATAGTTAGAACACTGAATGAAGCTGCATGTGAGAATGATAGAGGGAGGCGGCCTGGGGGCACAAATGAAATCAGAAGGAAAGATAGACCATAAAGACTGAGATGGTATAATCTCGGAATGCCTAGAGTTTATAATGATAGTGACTAAATGTGCAAATTTAAAAATATTTCTGCATGAGGAAGAACAAAGGAATGTCAATAATGCAGGGTGTTGAAAATAGATGGTAATTAATATTTAAAAACTTTAATGTATGTGTGAGACAAGCAAAAAAATGTTTATTTGGTACAAAATTTATATTTTGACTAGTGCATTTCCTAACATAATTTATGTGGACAGCTTAATCGAACACCATAGTACCTGGAACCTTGTGTAGGGCATGAGATTTTGTAGGTGTGTCCAGAGTGATGCCCAGATAAATCCCAGAGAGATTTGAACAGTGAATAGGGAAGTATTTGCAGAGTCCCCTAGGGGGAATGGTGAGAAAGGGGTTGAAAATTCAACTTCCCCAAATGGAGAATTCTTGATATTCTCACAGGCAGTGGGGACAACCAAAGCAATAGGCTGAACCTTCGATCTTGGGGTTTGTTCATATGAAACTTAATCCCGCAAAGGATAGGCTGAACCTACTTAAAATTAGGCCTAAGGGTCACCCCCAAGAGAACCTCTTCTGTCGCTCAGATGTAGCCTCTCTCTCTCATCTGACACAGCAAGCAAACTCACTGCCCTCCCCTTCTCTACGTGGGACATGACCCCCAGGGGTGTGGACCTTCCTGGCAACGTGGGACAGAAATAGTAAAATGAGCTGGAACTCAGCATCAAGGGATTGAGAAAATCTTCTCCACCAAAAGGGGGAAGAGCGAAATGAGACAAAATAAAGTGTCAGTGGCTGAGAGATTCCAAACGGAGTCGAGTCAAGAGGTTATCCTGGAGGTTTTTGTTATGCACTAAATAGATATCACCTGTTTAGTTAAGGTGTAATGGAGAGGCTGGAGGGAACTGCCTGAAAATGTAGAGCTGTGTTCCAGTAGCCATGTTTCTAGAAGATAATTGTATGATGATATGGCTGTCGCAGTGTGACTGTGTGGTTATGAGAGCCTTCTGTCTGATGCATCTTTTGTCTATTTTATCGATGGACAAGTAAAACATAGCGATTAAAAATAAATAAATAATAGGGGGAACAAGTGTTAAATTTAGTAGACTGAATTGCTGGTGATCGGTGAAGGGGAGCGGTAAGGGATATGGGATATATGAATTTTTTTCTGTTATCTTTTTATTGCTTTTTCTGAATTGATGCAGATGTTCTAAGAAATGATCATGATGATGAATATACAGCTATGTGATGAGTGTGAGTTATTGATTATTTAACAAGAATGGAATGATCATATGATAAGAATGTTTGTGTTTGTATGTGGTTATATATCATAAATAAAAAATAAATTTAAAAAGAAAAAAGTATTGGCAAAGTCTCTTGAGGCATGGGAGAGAAAATATGAAATTATTAAACTTTATCAATGGAAACCCCTGATACTGTCTCAAACATTAGGGACTCCCAAGATAATAGGTCAAGAAGCTTATTTCTATAGTGGAGAAATTAAGCCTACCTATAGTTATGCCTAAGAGTTACTTCCAGAAAACCTCTTTTGTGGTAACTCTGGAAGTGGGGAGATGACTTCCAGGGGTGAAAATCTCCCTGGTAACATTGAACATGATGCCCAGAGATGAGCCTGGCCTTGGCACCGTGGAATTGACAATGCCAGAAGAAATGTAACAGAATGAGGTATTAGTGTCTAAGAGAGTTCAAATAGAGGCTATTTGGGAGGATACTTGTGGTAGTTAGATTCAGTTGTCAACTTGGCTAGGTGAGTGTACCTAGTTCTGTTGCTGCGGACATGAGCTAATGGTACGTGAACCTCATCTGTTGCTGATTTACATCTGCAGTCGGCTAGGAGGCGTGCTTGCTGCAATGAAGGACGCTTGACTTAATTGGCTGGTGCTTAAATGAGAGAGCGCAATGTAGCACAGCCCAAGCAGCTCCGTATTCCTCATCTCAGCACTCGCAGCTCAGCCCAGGCCTTTGGAGATGCAGAAAGAAGTCACCCCGGGGAAAGTTGTTGGAACCCAGGGGCCTGGAGAGAAGGCCAGCAGAGACCATCCTGTGCCTTCCACGTAAGAAAGAACCTCAGTGGAAAGTTAGCTGCCTTTCCTCTGAAGAACTAACAAAATAAATCCCCCTTTATTAAAAGCCAATCCATCTCTGGTGTGTTGCATTCCAGCAGCTAGCAAACTAGAACAATACTCTTATGCAAGCTTTAGACCACAGTTTGCCAAACCCCAATCAAAACCATTCCTATTAACCCTAAAGAACACCTCGGGCTCTATCTGAGATTCTACAAAAGTTTCACATCCTAAGATTACTTTCCAGAAACCTGCAACCTCCAGATAGGTTCCTAGGCCAGATACATCCTGAAACCCAGAGGGGCCAGCCTCTCCAAGAACATCAACTAGTTCCATTCCCCTATTCCATATTATTGGCATTCCTTTCCAACATGAAAAATTTGAAGGGGCATAACCCAAACACCCCTAAAGATTGGGAGAAGGATCAAAGGAAAAGGAGGAGTTACAACCAAGAAAATATGTTTTAACAAATGAGTATGACTGCTGAATCAATACAATGATCAATACTTTCGGTCTCCAGTGTCTTGGAGCAGCTAGAGGGAAAAACCTAAAATTGTGGAACTGTAACCCATACCAAACTCTGAAATCTGTTCTATAACTACTTGTTACAATGTACTTTGAAATGTTTTGCTTTTTTTTGTATATGTTATATATATATGGTAACACCCCCAGAGTTACCACTATAGCGAATCTTGTCTTGGTCATTCTTTTGCTTTTCTTAGTAGGCTTTACTACCTATTTGAGTATCCCTACACGACACACTGCTTAGTTTTTTACCTTTATATATATGTAAATGAAATCACACTGTATGTATTCTTCTGCAACTTGCTTTTCTCTTTCAACCTTGTTTTTGGGATTCATCCATGTAGATCTCTGTGTAGCTATGGTTCATTTACTGTCATTCCTGTATAATAGTTCACAATATGAAGATAACACAGTTTAGTTATTCATTTTATTGTTGATGGGGATTGGGTTGTTCCAGTGTTTTGCTGGGTTGTATGGTAATTCTATCTTTAATGTTCTGAGGAACCTCCAAACTGTTTTCTGTAGAGGCTTCACCATTTTACTTTCCTACCAGCAATGCTCAAGTTTCCCATTTCTCCACATCCTCACCAACATTTATTATTTCATGGATTTTTGCTTTGTTTTTAAATAATCACCATCTTAGTGGGTTGAAGTGGTAGCTGTGAGCTTCACTCAGGTGCATCCCAGCAGTGCTGGATGGTCCCCTCTGAAGACTTCTTGCTCAGTGCAGCCTCATGCACCTTCTGGAAGCTCAAGGGAGTTAATGCCTTGTGGGGAGAACCTTGGACCACCCGTAGGTGTCGGAAGCTGAGGGATAAACACTTCCCCCTTTCTTCCCTCAGGAGAACAGTATGGATGGGGCCATCTTCATGGACATGCCACCTGTGCACACAAAGAACATTAGCGATGCCCCAGGAGCATGAGAGTCAGTTGACCTACGATGGATGGGAGTTCAGCGAGACCCAAAGCAAGTGCAAGGTAAGCTTGTTCCATCAACAACTGGGTAACCAGGAGTTCTCACAAACCCAGGAGGCCAAGCTTCCCATTCAAACCAGAATTCAATCAAGCAGTGGGGTCTGAGAAACGCTAACCACCAAGGAACCCTCCTGTGTCCTTTCTTACTTGTGTTACTTTTCTGGACTAGCCAAAAACACACTGAAAGTTATTACACAGAAAGAAAGGAAGAGGTAGGCAATCCAGGTTCCTTTTCCTTTCAGTATTTCCTTTTTCATCAGTAAGCTGATGAAAGAGAGTGTTGATAAAACATGCACATACCAGAAAGGGAAATAAAGTTGGTTTTGTGCAGCATTTCTCCTTTGTGGCCAGAACAAAAAAATAAATGCATATGTATGTACAAGCCACGAAATACAAATTGTGTAATTTTGGTGATTCCATATGGGAATTAAATGCTCTTATATTTTCATTTAAAACTGGTATCTGTGCTATGTAAAGATGAATGGTAAATTTATGCTAATAATTTTAAATTCTTCTTTTTCTTACTTACAATGACAATCACGAACGAAAAACACCATAACAAGTGGAGAGAAAGATGGTGGAAGAAAAAGACAAAGCTTTCTATATTAGTACCTATAATGGCACATTTTTTCCTGCATTTTGAAGAGGGGACCCACATTTTTATTTCATATTGTGTCCCAAAAACTACGTAGCTGGCCTTGGGTACAGAGACACATTTCATACAATTTTTCAGGCGGTCCCACTGTGGGACTGAGCAACCCATAGGGGTGGCCAGCCCCTCAAGAGACATCTTTAGACTGGCTCCCCTGCCTTTCTGCCCCTCCTTCAGTCTGACTTCCTGGATCACACATCCTCAAGGACTTACACCTAAACCTTTGTCCCAGGCTCTGTTTTCTGTGAACCTCAGGCTAAAATACGTAATATTTTTTTTTATGTCTATTTTCCAACTGTTCCATATCATAATAAAAAATGTTTGGTTTAATAACTCATAAAGCTAAAATGTAATTATATTCCTTCCTTCAATCCATCAATAATTCAACAAATTAAACATTTCCTATGTGCCAGGATGATTTCCCTAAGAACCCAGCGTCCAAAATAACCTTGCTGAAAATGGAAACAGAGCATCTTGGGTTAGAAGGGACCTGAGAGAACAGAGGGGGTGTCCCTCTCCCCACTGAGTTATAGAAAAATAATAAGGAAAGCTACAACTTTGTACTTCTGTACCCACTCTAGGAAAAGAGGTAGATAGCCATGCAAAGAGTCAGGGGAAGAGCTTTTGAGGTGAAGAGAACGGCATGTACAGAGGCCCTTAGTGCAGGACAAACATAGCTACTAAAATTACAGAAAGAGCTGTCCCCACTATTCATCGTTATCAGAAATTACTTGTTCATATATTTATTTTCCACTCCCTCTCCACTAGAATACAGACTCCACAAGGCCAGGGCGTGTGTCTAGTTTGTTTACCTCAGCATTCTCAGAAGCTAGGGTAATGCCCGGCAGATAGTAGAACTCAATCAATGCTTGCTGAATGAATAAATGAATAACTTCAACTTCTGATTTTATTAATACTTTTTTTTAATTAATCAGGGCCTATGGTGGAACCTGGGGCTACTGGGAGAAATGGAGCATAGATTCTCCCTCTAGGTAGGAAAGGGGGCTCACAGGTTTTGGAGGAGAAAGATGCCTCCAAAAGACAGTTTAAAGCAATGTGGAGAGTACAGTGATGGAGCCACACATGGGAGTTTATGGAAATACAGATCAGGTACCAAATCTGGCCTTGAGAGTCAAGGAGGGTCCTAAAAGGATGAAAGTGAGGAGGTGGCAGGCATTCCAGACAGAGCGAGGAGAAAGCATCAAGGCTGGAGAGAGTCTAGTACACATAGGAAAACTTTGTGGAAAATCTGAGTTGCTGTAATGTTAACTTTACTACTATGGGGGCAGAGGGACAAGGCAAGGTGGGTAAACAAGAATCCCAAAAGGGAGGGCCTCGAAGGCCAGACTAAGGCTCTTGGACCCACTCCTGAGGCCCACAGTCTCCAAATGTTTTTGTCATGTGTGTTTAATGTATGTATCCTAGCAAATACGTTACCAGCTGATCTCTCCGAGCACAATATACCCTTGGGATGAGATTTGTCATTCATAATATAGGCCGTGTCAATTCATATTTCAAAGTGTCACTTTCTTCTCAAATTTGATTACATTCCTCACACCATGGCTGACAAGAGTTCATAGGAGGAGGAGGAGTGGTCAGCTTAATCTTTTCTGTTTGCTGTGCTTGTAATCTTAGCATCATCTGAAACCTGCTATACTTCGAAGTTACTTGTCTGTTGTGTAGGGTTAATATAAAAAAACTGGGAACACGATCCTTACATTCACTTAGCCTGACAAAAATAAACTATGAATTTCAGTAGAGTCAGATGGTAGTTTACAGGTTATCAGGGGTGAGAGTGGAAGGAGAAGGGGGAGTCATTGCTTAATTGGTAAAGAGTTTCTGTTTGGGGTGATGAAGAAGCTTTGGTAATGGATGGTGTGGATGGAAGCACAATGTTGGAAATGTAATTAATACTATTCAGTTGTATACTTAAAGATAGTTAAAATGGCAAATTTAATGTTATATATATGTATGTGTGTGTATACATATATATATATGTGTTACCATAATTTTTTAAAGTTTTATTGAGATATATTCATGTCCCATACAATCCATCCAAAGTGTACAATCATTGATTCACAGTATCACACAGTTGTACATCCACCACCACAGTCCATTTTAGAGCATTTTCATTACTCAAAATAACAACAAACCTACCACATTCTTTATCCCCCAACCACACCCCCATTATTGACCCTTAGCATTGCAGTGGTACTGTTGATGAAAGAATATTAAAATAATGTATTTTAAGAATATTAAAATAATACAGTTAACTAAAGCCCATAGTTTGCAGTAAGTGCTTTTTTCCCATATGCTATACTATTATTAATAACTTGTAATAGTGACATACATTTGTTCCAGTTCATGAAATAATAATTTTATGTTTGTCCTTTTTAATCACAGTCATTGTCCACCACAGGTTCACTGCTATACAGATCCCACGCTTTCACCTCTGGCTTTCGTTCTAGTGACATACATGACTCTAAACTTCCCCTTTCCACCACAATCACATACATAATTCAATGTACACTCACCATAATATGCTACCATCACCTCTATCCATTTTCAAATATTTAAATTCTCGTAATTAGAAGAAATTGTTTTAGTTACAAGAAAACAAAAACCTGCCAGACTGTTTTCAAGAGTGCTTGTACTATTTTGCATTCCCACCAACACTGTATGAGTCATCCAGTTTCTCTGCATCCTTGCCAGTATTTGATGTTGTCATTATTTTATATTTTAACCATTCTGATAGGTATCTCATTGTAGTTTTAATTTGCATTTCCTTAATGTCAAGTGATGTTGAACGTTTTTTCAGGTGCTTATTTGTCATTTATATATATGCTTTGGTGAGGTGTCTCTTACTCATTTTCCAATTGAATTGTTTTTACTACTGAGCTTGGAAAATTCTTTATATATTCTAGATACCAGTCCTGTAAAAGATATGTAATTTACAAATATTTACTCTTGGTCTGTAGATTTTTATTCTTTTTTTTTTAACATGGGCAGGCACCGGCAATCAAACCCGGGTCCTCTGGCATCTCAGGCAAGCATTCCTGCCTGCTGAGCCACTGTGGCCCACCCGATTTTTATTCTTAACATGGTCTTTCGTAGAGCAAAAGTTTTTAACTTTGATTCTATTGAAATTATCAATTTTTCCTTTTATGAATCATTCTTTTGCTGAAGAGTCTAAGAAGTCTTTGCCTGTCCTAGATCCCAAAGATTATCTCCTCTGGTTTTTCCTTAAAATTTTATAGTTTTAGGTTTTACATTTAAGTCCATGTTTGTATAAATGTACAGTTTAGTTTGAGGTTCACTTTCTTGCTCATGAATATTCGATTGCTTCAGTATTATTTCTTGAAAGCTTAGCTTTCCTCCATTGAATTGCTTTTGCACCTTTCTCAAATCAGCTGGGCAGGGTGGTGCAACAGTGGCTCAGTGGCAGAGTTCTCACCTGCCATGGTGGAGACCTGTCTTTGTCAGGCTTTGTCATCAGGTCAATACTAGCTAGCTTCATAAAATACATTGGAAAGTCTTCCCTCTTTTTCTATTTTCTGGAAGAGATTATGTAGAAATGGTGTTACTTCTCCTCTAAATGTTTGTAGAATTCTCCAGTGAAACTATCTGGACCTGTAATTTTCCTTTTTGAAAGTTCTAAAATTATGAATTAAATTTCCTTAATACTATAGGGCTATTCAAATTATGTATTTCACATTGAGTTGTGGTAATTTATATTTTTCAAGAAAGTGGTCCATTTTGTCAAAGTTGTCCAATTTATGTGTATAGAAATGTCCATAGTTTCCTTATTATGCACAGTCTTTAGTGACAGCCCCTGTTTATTCCTAATATTGGTAATTTGTGTCTTCTCTCTCTCTTTCTCTCTTTTTTTTTTTTTGATCTGTCTTGCAGGAAATTTGTCAGTTTTATTGATCTTTGCAAAGAATTTGCTCTTTGTCAGTGAATTTCTCTATTGTTTTTATGTTTTCAACTTCATTGATTTTCTGCTCTTATCTTTATTTCCCTCCTTCTGCTTGTTTTGCTCTGCTTTTTCCAGATTCTTGAGATGGGGCTTAGATTATTGAATTGAAACTTTCCTCTCTTTCAATGTGATAAATTTCCCTCTCAGCCCTGCTTTGTGTCCCATAAATTTTAATGTGTTGTATTTTCATTTTCATTCAGTTCAAAGTTGTGTTTTTTTTGTTTGTTTGTTTGTTTTGTGCATGGGCAGGCACCGGGAATTGAACCTGGGTCTCCAGCATGGCAGGCTAGAACTCTACCTGCTAAGCCACCATGACCCGCCCAATTCAATGTATTTTTATAATTTCCTTTGAGACTTCACAATTTTTGATGTATAGAATATTTTGAAGTATGTTATTTTCCAAGAGTTTGGATAGTCTCCTGTTATCTTTCTCTTATTAATTTCTAGTTTGATTACATAGTGGTCAGAGAACCTACTTTGTATGATTTCAATTCTTTTAAATTTGTTGGGACTTGGTTTTTTTTGACTCAGGTATATGTTCTATCTTGGTACATGTTCTGTGAGCACTTGAAAATAACGTGTATTTTGCTATTGTTGGATGGAATGTCCTATAAAAGTCAATTAGATCTCTTGATTTGTGTGGAGGTGAGTTCTTCAAATATCCTTGCTGATTTTCCAACTAGTTGTTCTATCAATTGTTGAGAGGATTGTTGAAGTTTCAACAAACTTCATTGTGGATTGTCTATTTGGATATTTGTCTATTGTAGATCTGTCTGTTTCTCTTTTCAGTTCTATCAGCTTTTGCTTCACATATTTTGCAGCTCTGTTGTTTGGGGCCTACACATCTAGAATTGCTAGTCTTTTTAGATGATTGCCCTTTTTATCATTATACGATGTCCCTCTCTGTCTCTGATAAAATTCTTTCTTCTGAAGTCTATTTGATCTGATATTAATATAACCATCTTGCTTTCTTTTGATTAATGTTTGTATGATATATCTTTTTCCATTCTTTTACTATCAACCTACCTATATCATTATGTTTAAAGTGACTTTCTTGTTTAAAGACAGAATACACTTTGGTCATGTTTTTAATCTATTCTGTCAATCTCTTTTTAATTGGTGTTATTAGACCATTTATATTTAATATCACTGTTGATACGTAAAGCTTATGACTACCATTTTATTTTTTGATTTGTTTGTTCTCTGCTTTTTGTTTGTTTCTCTTTTTCTAGCCATTCTGTGGTTACCTTGAACAAATATTAGAATTCCATATTGATTCCTCTATAGTATTTCTAAGAGTGTTCCTTTGTGTAGCTTTTTTAGTGGTTGTTCTAGGTATTATATATATATGTATATATATATATATATATATAATTTATTACACTCTACTGGTGTCTACTGACGTGTAGAAACCTTGCCTCTCTTTATGACCATTTACCCTCCTCTGTTTATAATTACCTCAAATATTTCCTCTACAAACATTTATAACCACATCAGACTGTTACAATTTTTTTAACTATTAAACATAATTTTTAAAAACTCAAAAGGAGAAGGTAAGTCTATTGTATTTACCTATATCTTGCTTACCATGTTCTTTCTTTCCGATGTTCGAAGATCCCTTCTACTATTGTTTCCTTTCTTTGTTTAGAGAACTTCCTTTAGCTATTCTTTTAGGGTAGGTCTGCTGTTCATGAATATTCTGTTTTCATTCATACGAGACTTTTCAAGAATAATTCATCCATTATTCTAGAAAGATATTTTTCACTGAGTATTTTCACTGGATTCTGGATTGACAGGTCTTTTCTTTCAGCATTTGAAAGTGTCGTGCCACTCCTTCTGGCCCTCATGGTTTCTGAGGAGAAATCCACTGATATTCGATTTGTTTTCCCCTTATAGGTAAGGTGTCAATTCTCTCTCATTGCTTTCAGTACTTTCCCTTTGTCTTTAGTTCCTAGAAGTTTGCTTATGATTGTGTCTTGGTTTGGATTTGAGTTTATCCTGTTCATGGCCTCTCAACTTCTTGAATATGTAGGTTTATGTCTTTTGCCAAACTTGAGAAGTTTTCAGCTAGTACTTCATTTCTTTTTCAGCCCCACTCTCTTTTCAGGCTCCTTCTGGGACTCTGATGACACAAATATTTGATTTTTGTCATAGTTCCACAGGTCTCTGAAGTTCTGTTCTTTTTTTTTTTTTTCAGTCTGTTTTCTCCTTGTGGTTCAGATTGGGCAATTTTTATTCTATCTTCCCATCAGTGTTTCCCCTGTCTCCCCATTCTGGTTTTGAGTCCATCCACTTAGCTTTTTATTTTGGTTATTGATTTTTCAGTTTTAAAATTTCCATTTGGCTCTTCTTTATATCTCCTATTTCTTTGCTGAGGGCTTTCTATTTTACTCATTCATTTCAAAAGTGTAATTTCTCACCGAAGAATTTTCTATGATGGCTGCTTTAAATTCTTTGTCAGATAATTTTAACATCTCTGTCTTGATGTTGGCATCTACTGATTGTCTTTTTTCATTCATTTTGAGATCTTCCTGGTTCTTGATATGATGCATGATTTTTTATTGAAACCTGGACAATTTGGGGCATTATGTAGGAGATTCTCAATCTTATTTAAGCTTTCTGTTTTAGCTGGCTTTCTGTGACACTGCTCCTGGGCATCTGTCCAGTAGGAACACCTTACTGCTTACGGTGCTAGAAGCTCAGTCTCTTCCCTAGACTTCCGCTGACCTCACACCATCGGGAAGGGAAGAGGTGCTGTACTCCTTAGTGCCAGGTGGAGTGGGAAGTCCTGGTTTCCCAGAGGTCTAAGGAGAGGGGATGGATGATCAGTTTTCTTTTTCGATTCACTGTCAGATTGACAAAAACAAAAAAGTATGAGAAACTGTGTTGCAGAGTCTGTGGGGTAACAGGCCCTATCATACGTTGCTGTTAGGACTGTACTTTGGTGCAGTCTCCATGGGCAACAATCTGGCAATGGCTAACAGGATTACAAATGCACAAACCCTTGACCAAACAGTTAGTTCCGCACGAGTCCTAAAGATGTACACACACTTCAGTGAAATGACGTTAGGAGGAAAATGTTGTCGATGGTCTAAATGTCCCTCTGTAGACACTGTTAAATAAATAATAGTACATCCACACCAGGGAATACCGAGGCAGTATTTTTTTAAGGAGATATTTGTTGCCATGGAACGATTTTTAAGATATAACGTTAAGTGAGAAAAATATTTAAAACAACGTGTAGAACACTATGCCTAACCCATTATTGGTGTAAAAGACAAGATAAAGAAAACACAAAAACAGGTGTTTGCTAAATAAGCATAAAGCGTCTCAGGCTGGATAACACAAGGATCTGTTAACAGCAGTTTTCTGGGGTTTGCTAAATAAGCATAAAGCGTCTCAGGCTGGATAACACAAGGATCTGTTAACAGCAGTTTTCTGGGGCTCCCACCCACTCCGCTGAAAGCCACAGTGGACAAATGAACTTCAGACGCCCCTTTTCCACGGCCAGGCTACAGCTGCGAGCCGGGGGAGGCGGCTGGGCGCCCGAAGCCACAGGCAGAGCCGGGTCCCGCCCCAGCCCCAGCCCCAGCCCCAGCCCCAGCCCCGATGCGGCCCAGGCCCCAGCCCCACGGTCCAGCCTCCCGCCCTTTGAACTTGCGCTGCCCCAGTTTGCTTTTGCCGACCAGCACGTGTCCCGGCGCGGAGGTGGGACAGGGGCTGACAGGGGCGGACAGGGAAGGAGCACACCCATTGGCCGCAGGTTGAGGTTCCGCCCCCAGCCGCGGCCAATCCCCGAGATCCCTTCCCTGGACCCTCTAGATTGACGTTGACCTCAGCATCCCTGTTTGCCTCTAGGAGGTCCAGAGATTTCTCTCTGTGTTAATTAGAAGGAACTGCGAGACTGGGGAGAGAGTCCGATCGCTGAGGACCTCCGCTGAAGAGGAGACCCCCTTATTCCCTTATTGCTGTACCCACCTCCGGTGTCTCCCCCCACCCCCAGCCCTGTCCACTCATTCTCCTTCCTAAAATTTTGTGACACCCACCCCTACCCCACCCGGGGTCGCCTCGATGTCAGGATTTAGAGAGGTTGGAACAGGGCCCCCCACCTCCCCTCAGTCAGTCCCATCCCCAGGCTGCTCGGCTCTGGGTGATGAGGTGGCTGACAGGTGCCCCGGGCGTGCCCGCCCCCACCGACAGGCTTCTCCCTTTGAAGGAGCCTCCAGATTCAAGGTTTAGAGAACGTTCCTCATTAGCCGTGTGCTTCTCTGAACGTCGATCTTTCCACCTGTAAAATGGGTGTGTGTGTGTGTGGTTTTATCTCATTACTTCGAAATTCTCTGATTGTCTAACAATTTCTGGGAGAGTCGGGACCTTGTCTGCTCTAGCCCCAGTGCCCAGCCTGGTACATAGAAAGCACACAATAAATAAATATTTGTGGAATGAATTAATGCTTCCAGATGTCTGCCCTGGAATCCATGTTAGGTGCCTCTTGGCTTCAGCCCATAGTCTTGGCTGTTCTTGCGGTGGGGGGTCAGAGGCTCCCCAAATCTGGCCCTCTAATGTTCTCCGCTGAGGCTGGAGCCTTCCTCCAAGGAGCTGGGGTCACTTTCCATTTGAATATGGTATTCACGATCCTTTTAAGTAATGTCTGCTATGAGCCTAGTCCAGGGACCCTCAGACTATCTGTTCCCTTTTGGAGCCCACAGCCTGGTGGAAGAGACAGACATTGCCCAAATAATCCCATAGAGTAATACAAAATGACTTAAGGGGCTTGGGATATTCAGGAATTTGTAACAGGGAAGCCTCCACAGTTTGGTCTGGGGTCCAGACAGAGCTCCCCAGAGCGAGATCTGAGGGAAGAGGAGGACAGACAAAGAAGAAGGAGGCAGCTCACTGCAGGGAGCTGTAAAATTCTCCTCCCCGGCCCACTGTCCCTGTCTGGCTCCCTTCCTTGACAGTCCTGATAATCCAGTGTTCTGTGATTAGCCTCTGGTGAGGAAACTGACCTTTACCCCATTCTGCCAGAAGGGGGCACTCTGCCCCCAGCTTTGGCTTCAGATGCTGTGGTCCATACTCTTCCCTCCTGAAATGAGATTTTGGCAATTGTGAGCTCATAAAAATCCCAGCTGCCCTGGGAGACCAGCATAAGGCAGTGTATTACTTCCTCTTCTAAAAGAAACCAAGCCCTGAGAAGTTTAGTGAATGGATACTAGTGAATGGATAGCTAGTGAATGGATACAGTTTAGTAGTAGTTAATATTTACTGAGTGTTTCCTGTGCACCACACCCAATTTTAAGTTCTTTAACCACCTTCTGAGGGAGATGCTATTTTTATATTCATCTCACAGATTTAAGAACTGAGGCAAACAGTTGTTGATTTGCTTAAAGAGGCGGTGCCAATGCTACCGGACTCTCCAACCTCCTTTGCTACTGTGTTTTGCCTTTGTGTCCTTCTGCTCCTGCAGCACACACACATTCATTTTACTGTCATTCAACTAATAGTTTTGAGTGCTTGATGCTGTTCTAGATGCTGAGGATACAAGAAGGAACAAGGCAGACAAAGACTCTGCTCCCCCGGTGCTCCATTTTAGTAAATGTGTGCATTTACACTCACTTACATACAAATGCACTCACACAAACCTTACTCACGTACACATATACATATCAATCCCCCCAACACAGAACACACTGTCACACATTTACATGTACACATGTGAAAATAATCACACACATGCACACACTCATACACATTCACACGTTCACATATGTATACTCACACACACACATGTTTAGACACATAATCACACACTCTGTTAGGTCTTAGACAAGGATCGGCTCTTGACTTGTATTTTAACTGCCAGTAATCTAGGACCTGAGGTTCAGCCAGTGAGCTGTGAGCTCCTTATGACCACCCTCTCCTCCTCTTCCCTTCCATTCATTCCACAGACATTGGCAGCTGCCCACTTGCCCACTCGGGGACAGGCAACTGGGTTCACAGGTGACTCAGACCTGGCTCCTGCCCTCAAGAAACTTCCGAGCCAGCAGGGGAGACAGACGCACCAAGAATTACCACACGGGCAGTGCATTGTCAGGGCAGGTCTGAGCAGGGTGTCCAGAGCAGAGGGAGGGAGTGACTCACCAGGCCTGAGGCCTGCGGGGGCCTCTGGGAGAGGCGCCCACCCAGGTCTTGAGAAGGAGTCAGGCAGGGAAGCAGAGGGAGAACTGTCCAGGTGCAGAGACCCCTTTTGCAAAGTCATGACTGAGTAAAAAAAGTGGGAAAAGAGCTAACATCGTGACCTGTTTCAAACCCTCTATGTAAATTATCTTGTGTAACCTCAACAGCCTTATGGGATAAAAATCATCATCACCTGCATTTTATAGCTAAGAAAACTGAGGGGCAGGACCTGAACCTGCTCTGCTCCGCAGGGAGTAGGCTCAGCGCCCCGGACCCATGCTCAGCTGCTCGCCTGGGCTCATTTTCCTGCTTCTCACACACATACGCCCTCCCTCTCCCTTTCCCTCTGATCCTGAAGGGTAGGTTTCAGGTTCACCAATGCACTGTCACCCTCCCTGTACCCTCCTAACTCATCTATGTACCCTGTGCCTCCTTTACCCAGTGTCACTAGGGAAAGGGCCCTTCTGCCAAAGAAAAGCTTCCAGGTAAGTAAGGCTTACCTTTAGAAACCTTTAGAGAACACACAGTTTTGTTGTGTTTGGGGCAGACGGCTTTGCTGAATGTGTTATATATGTCCCTAAATTCTTTAGAGGACTGAAAGCTCAGAAGGCTATGACTTTCTTTGGAGTGGGGACCAAACCTCGGGCACCTCTGTATCCCAGCCTTCAACTCAAGGCCTGGTGCAGACCAGACACCTGGACAAAGTTTCCCCAGACTTTGGAATAGATGTTGCATGAGTTTGAGCAGAGGTCATACCATGGCAGCCCTCAGGATGCTTGCCCCAGAGCTGACATTTGCCAATGTCTTGAGTTAGTTGCCCACTTTTAAAAATTGGGAGAATTCATATAAAAATCCAGATTTCCAACTTTTCTTGAAAAAAGTATTAGAAAACCTGGCAACTGGCCCACACTGTCATATAGCAGTGGTGGGTGAGCTGATTGAGAGCTGCCCTCTTTAGATGGGGCATAAGCTCGCTAGGGCAACATACGTCCCACTCCTAACCCACTTCAGTTGTTTTGCTAGTCTCATCACTGACTTATAGTTTTCTTGATGACTCAGAGTCATCACAATGAACATTGTTGTCATTCTCATTTCCATAGCACCGACTATGTTGTTTGTCCTTAGCCTAAATGTCCCCACATTACAGGGCTTCCTTAAATATCATATTGATTATATGTCTTCCCCTCTTTTGCCAGCTGTCATCTCTTGCTGCTGTCAATGAGGCTACCTCTTGCATCCTGTTTTCTCCCAGTGGAGTCCAAAGCAGGGATGGGGCATTCAGGGAGGACCATTTCCAGGCCCTGTTGATAGTCTGTTTCCAGGGATTGGGATGGCTTCTTAGACCTTATTCCAGAAATACAGACCAAAATGGAAAGATGGGGTGGGGGGGGAAGTGGGGGAGGGAGAAAAAGGAGGAGGTAGGCAGGACCCTGATGACTAAGGGAATAAAATCCAGGAAAGCCAAGGTACTGGGGCAGCAGCAAGAGTTTTTCAGCACCCCCTTCCCCCCCACCCCCCCACCAAGGACTTCAAAGTCTCCCAGATCCTGAAAGAATGAGACATTTTGAAGAGCTTGGGTTTGTGGCCCTTCTAATACCCAAATGCTTTTTTGTTTTAAGTCTGAATAAAGAAATATCTTAAAGGAACCACTCTTAGGAAGGTGGGGTTGGCCTCTAGGGAGGCAAATTGGCCAGTCCTGGTATCCCAAGTGTCAGGGGTTCACAGCGGGTATCCCTCCTTGGCAGAAACTTCCAGACAGGGTATATGGGCAGAGGGGCCACCCAGAAGAGGAAGAGGAAATGGGGCAGAGAACTGCAGCAGCAGGAAGAAGGAGGAGAGCGTGGGCTGTGGCTTCTCAGACAAAAGTGGTAAAAGTAGGGTAGGCCATGCTGGCTCAGCAGGCAGAGTTCTCTCCTGCCATGCCAGAGACCCAGGTTTGATTCCTGGCGCCTGCCCATGCAAAAAAAATAATAAAGTGGTAAAAGAAGGTTGGATCTTTCATCTAAGTTTGCCAGTTTTCATTTTCTCCCTTGTTACATCCTTTTGTATTCATGGGCATTTATTAGGATACCAGGACTGTGTAAATAATATTCCAGTTTCCCACCTTGTGTCTGATGCTCCTTTCAGCTACTATATCAACAAAAGAGTAGAACATATGGAATAAAAATAAATAATAGGGGGAACAAATGAAAAAATAAATTTAGTTTGAAATGCTAGTGATAAATGAAAGCAAGGGGTAAGGGGTATGGTATGTATAATCTTTTTTTCTCTATTATTGTTTTATTTCTTTTTCTGATGTCT
>PVIY010034754.1:0-26868 GCA_004026745.1 Myrmecophaga tridactyla
GCTCAGATACAATAATACAATACTCATTTAAGTTTTACAGAATTATTCTGGTAAGAAAGAAATAGATTGCATTTCCTGAATATCTGGATATAGAATTAAAACTTAATCCACATTTACACCAAGAAACAAACCACACAGTAGTTTTAACTGTGGGTTATTTTTATATGAATAAATTAGAAGGTCCTATAAACAAAGAAAATGCTTTTCTCTCTTGATTATATGCACGAATTGGGATGTCCTATTACGTTTCCTGATCAACTTAAGAAGGTTGCATGTTTGAATCAAAGTTATACTCCTCATTACAAGTACATCAGGCCATATTTTTTATCTAGCTTGCATGCACACACACATGTATACTGCAAACACACACCAACCCTGGTCAGTAACCAAAGACAGTACACCTTAAACATTTTATTCAACTAGTCAAACTCAAGTTTCTGATTCCTTTCTCATTTATTTCATGTCTAACAGCATTTGAGTTCAGATAAGTGAATATCGGACATAGGTCAGTTTTATTTGGTCCTTTCTGTTGTCACACAGCTGCTTTCCCACTTCCACCCCACAAAAAAGTCAGCATTAAAAAAAATAAATGACACAGCTCTACAAAGTCTCTTTCCTCAATAATTTCATCAGCAAACACATATAAGAAAATATATTTTGTCTTGAAGATATTAAGAGAATTATTTCCAACTTCTAAAACATATATTATTATTTAAAAGGACTTGTATATAAAGACAATAAATATATGAGGACAAAGGATAGGTATCTGTAATATTATCTAGATGATTCACAAGATGAAAAGGTAGGCTATAAATTAGATCCTAGATAAGACAGGCTATCACTAGCAGAGGAAGCAATAATTAAAGATCAGCTATCCAAATCATGTGTATTAATAATGCAAACATATATGAGTTTAAAAAAGAGATTTTTTCCTGGACATTTCTTTCATAGTCAAATAATTATGAAATAATCTATTATGATTTTTTCTCACTTGCATAAATTACAGTTTGCAATTGTAAGAATGAATGTATCTAAAATATCTACACCAGAATTGTATCATGTCAACTCATTACTTTGACTAACTTTAGCAACAAACACCATCTATATCCCAACGCAATATTTAAAAGAAATAACAAAATTCTTATTGTGAAACCATTAGAAGTCAGACCTATAAATGCAATGATGTTTAATCACATTAGATATTTCGAATAACAGCTTCCTTTTAAAAAAGCTTTTCAATGCTAAATGATCAGTTTATTCTATCCTTTGTTTTTCACTATTTGCTTTAATCAGAATTTAAAAGGCTGGAGAAAAGGTTAATGTTTTAAAGAACCAAACCAGATTAAAATATATTTAACAGAAAATATCACCTTTTAATTGTAGAAATACATAGTGTTTTTCATCATTGTAGTCATAAAGCAGCCTGCCAAATGCGTTTAGACCTCAAACAGCTCTTTAAGAAGATATACATGCATTTCCTCAGGCAAAATGATCTGCTCTTTGATGTTCAGCTCTCTTATCATCATGCTGGAGGAGCACGCTGATATTTCATTCATCTTTACAAGGACCACATCCTACCCAACACTTTATGATTCTTTAAATGGAAATCTCAGTAAAGTTGTGATTAGAAATACTTTTTCAGGTTATTAGGCTGCTGTATTGAAATTTCTCCTTCACTATAATTTATTTATGTGTTGAATACCTTCATGAGTATAACACAAAGTGCCATATAAAAATTAACCAACTCTTGAACCCATGGAATATTTGTTTCTTTCTGCACCTTGCAGGAAAATTATTAATGATAACGAAGAATTCTCAGAGGGATTTGAGATCCAGGAACACCATTTCCCCACAGATTTCCCATTTGTATGACATAAAAATGTTCTCTGTGGGTATTAAATAATTTTAAAATACTATGTATATATTGTATATAGTAATGTATCTATATATAGCCTTCTTCTTTTAATTATGTCTCCAGAGAATTCTGTATAGCTTTCCCTAATACATGTTTGGCCTCTCACATATGCCTGTTATGAAATGTTAGATACATAGAAAAGGATTTGGAAGTAGAAAGATGACAGGTTATTTCAGATAGGAATAAAAAGTGAGACTATGAGGTGGAGTGCATTTCCTGTCATAGACAAAATTGTACCTTACATTATTATTAATTAGTGCTATTATTAATTATAGTGCTATTATTAGTTAATAATAAATTATGAATTCCCTAGTCACAGTTAACATTTCATATCCTATGTAGCCTTTAACTTCCTTTCTGAAAACTGTCTTTATGATATTTTCTAGTGGATCAAAAATAATATTTCAGAATAATTAAATATTCTCCAATTCTTCCATATTAATAGATTATCCATCTACATATAGGACTAACCAGAATTAAAATTCATTACCCCAGCCTTCCTTTCAACTTGCTGTAGCTCTATGACTTGTTCTGGACAATGTATGTAAATAGAAATAATTTGTTTAATTTCTAGTGATTGCCCTGTGATCAAAGGGGTTTGCCCTCCTCTTTCTCTTTATTCCCCTCTTACATTTAATACACATGTGAAAATATACCATCCTGAGCCATGAAAATTAACAAATGCACTGGGGATGACTATTGAAAATAAGACACAATGAACTTATGCAACAGTTTCAGCATATTAGCCTGAACATTTAAAAGAGAGAGAAAACCAAATTTTATCTTATTTGAACCACTGCATATTTGTCTTTCTCAATAAATTTGCCAAATTTATTCTAATACCAAAACCTGAGAGAGTCTGAAATTTTACGCTACTTGCAGTATAGCAGGTTACCCTCTCTCCTTTTTTGTGCATACTGAGGACCCAAGATACCAGGGTCAGTGACAAAGGACTTTATTACCCCTGCACAGAGGGCAGCATGGGCAACATATTCTCATCAGTTCCCCTTTTCCACAAATCCTATGGGGTTCTAGGTGGAGGGGGTCCTAGTTGATGTTACACACATGAAAAGCCTGAGTCTCAAATGAGGATCTCCCAGTTTAGCAAATTCTCCAGTCTTTTAAGCACTGCCTACAACCTGCCTAATTTTGTCCACTGGCAAACATTGTCTTTAATATCCTGGTCATCAAATAATTACGTCTTCTACCAAAAAGGGAGACGCTATTTTTCTCTTCCAAGGCAATCCAAGATAAGAGCTGTCACAAGGTATGTAGAAATGCCAAGCAGAATTGTTTCTTAGAAACCTATGCTTCTTTTCTAAGCCACCATGGCTCTTGGTGAATTTTCCCATAAATAGGTCACTTTGTTGGTTGCTCTGATTCATTTGGAGGTCTTTGTTAACCATTCCTACTGTGCAAGGCAGAGTGATTCAAGAGGATGGCAAGCCAATGTCTGACCTCCACACAGGAAGTACAAAACCAAGGGTGCACAAGGCCCCATGAAAATAAATCGCTTACAATTTTTCGAGGCCTCCCATGTTACACCTTCAATAATTGGAGTAAAGTTCAACAGTTCCTCACAGCTGGCTGGTAAGCCTTAGGACTCACAATTCAGTGCCCTGTTTTGGTTAGTATTACTTGAGGGCAGTTGATTTAATCTGTCTTATTTGTCCACTAATCCTGCTCTTGCACTTCCTCATGCACATCTCAAGATGCCTTCCTCACCTCCATCCTCAGTCATTATTTCATTTGTAGCAATTTAATCTATAAAGCCTCTACAGTGCTATTTTTGTCATCCACATGTGTATTTAGCCAGGTGACAAGACTCAATTTCACAGCCTTGTTAGAATTGGGAGAGGCAGGAACAAACCTTGCTAGTCATGACAGCAACAAAAGAGTATTCTGCTTGCAAGTACCCCAGGGAAGGGTCCATCCTATTTACTCTAGAGGGGTGGAAGTCACAGTTCTGCTACATGTAGGAAAGGTTCTTCTTCCTTACTGTAGAGATGATGGAAGTTACAGGCTGTTCAGGGGAAGGAATCCATCATGTTATTGCAAAGGAGTGGTGGTAGAAGACAGTGTCCACCCAACAACTCTTGTTGCGGTGCCCATTGAGGTGAGGGAGAGGATGTGGATATTTTTCTTGGTGTTTGCCTTGTGAACAGGCATGTAGGGTTAAAGCATTTGGGCCTGCTAGGCTGAGCCAATCACCCACATGTTTCTCACCTCCATCTTTTAAAGGTTAAGGACTGCCAGATTTTGTTCAGACTATTTTATGTCTGCACACACAGCATCTGGGAGGAGCCTCCTCTAGTTATCAGGTTGGTAAACATAGAAGATTAGGGAAAAAACTTATAAGGAATGTCTGCTGAATATTCTTGAGTACCAAAGTCCTTAGTCAGTCCTTATTACATCTGGTTCAGAATAAAAATTATACAATTATGTTTTAAAATAAACTTTGTATTAAATTAAACCCATAATGCTCATAAATGATGATATTTAAGCTAAGTGATTTTCATGAAGCGATACTCTCATTCATAATAATTCACATCAAGAACCAGAATATTATCAGCACAGAGGAAAACACCTCCAAACATGGCCCCTCCCAAATGTAAATACTATTTTATCCCTTCATCTCAGTTTAATTTTCCAAATTTTGAAACTTTCCAAATTTTGAAGAAATGAAATTTTAGCAGAGTTCTGGGAAGATGGCAGAACAGGATAGGTCAAGTTCACCCCTGCTCCATGTAACAGCTAGAGAAGTGATAGAAAAATGACTGGAACAGCAATTCCAGGGTGTAAGTGACCTGGTAGTGTCTTCTACACCACATATAGAGGCCCAGGCTGCAAAAGCTGAAGAATTCAAATGTATAGAACCCGAGACCATCCCGCTAGTGCAAAAAGCCTAATGTGCCTCTTTCCAAATGGAGGTCCAGAGCCCTCAGGGGTGCACAGACAGGGAGACAAGGACAGGGAAGTAAGCCAAGCCACGTTCCTTGAACACACTACACTCATGCATGCCAATGGCACCCTGTGCCTCATGATTCTCCACACAACCCACACATTTGAATCCTATCACTGACCCCTCCACTGTGCTCCAAGTACCCCCACCCTGATCCCTGCCTGCATCCCTGCCACACACCCAAACCCCACGCAAGCACACATGCCTGCCCCAGCCAGATGTGCCTCTCCCATGCAAGTGCACAGCCTTACCCAACCCCTTCCAAGAACTGCATACCTGCACCTAGGCCCTTGATCCCTCCACAACCTCCCTGCCCCCTGTAGGTGATCACCTGTGTATCTGAACTCAGGCACTCACATTCATACCCACACCACATCCATCCCAATTTGCATAGTTGCACAACCCCATCTTGTACCCCCTGAGCTCTGTGCACGCATACAGCAGCATCTGACCCTCCCAGCCTTGCTCATGTGCACACATGTACCCACAACAGGCCTTCCCAGCTCTGTGTAAACACTGACCTGTGCATCAGGGCCACACCCACCTCCAGCCCATGCTGGCACAACCCGGCTCCACTGGCCCTGAACTCTGCGCATGTGCACACCAGGGCCCCACCCACCACACCTGCACATGTGCATAGCCACATCCTCCCCACTGTGTGTATATGTATCTGTGCACTGATCTCTTGGCACCTGCACCCCACAGGCCCTGCTCCATGCACATGCACACCCTTGTTCCAGCCCCTGGCACAAGTGCCCTGCTCCCACACCTGGCAGATGCTCATGTGCACATCTGTGCCACATCATCCTGCCCTGCACACATGTGCACCCCTGCCTCACCCCTCCTGCACTAGTCACCCATGCCAGGGCCCCACCCACCTAACATCACCCACTCCTGACCCACATTCCAGAATACCAAGGACCTCTGTACCACCCCTGAACACTCACCCATCCAAATCCTAACCTCTGTGGACCCCTCCTCCTGCTTAAGGACACACCCATGCTCTGCTCTCCCTGTGCCCCAATGTCCGTGACCCATACTCCACACTTTGATACCCATGATGCCTACCTACTTCCAAAGTAGTCTTATCAATATGCTTACATGTCTTAAAGGCAACAGAAGTCACAGAGTACATGAAGATGCAGACAGATATAGCCCAAGCCAAATGACCAAATTAAAACACCAGAGGAGACACAGATTTTGGAACAACTAATCAAAGATGTTCATATAGCTCCTAACATCACTAAATAACATCAGTGGGTTTGTTAATGGCATAAAGGAAATCAAGAGGATACTAGATGAGGACAAAGAGGAATTAGAAAAAGAATCAACAGAAAACTAACAGATATCACAGAGATTAAAGATACTTTAAACCAAATAAAAAAATATATTAGAGACCCAACAGCAGATTTTAAGAGGCAGAAGAAAGAACAAGTTAACTAGAGGACAGGACAACTGATTTTGAACACAGAAAAGAGCAAATGGCAAAAAAGATGGAAAAATTTGAAATGGATCTCAGAGAAATAATGGACAAAACAAAACACAGAAATATAAGAAATACTTCAGTTCAGGAAGGAGAAGAGAAGAATAAAGGCTAGGAAGATCAGTTGAGGAGATAACGGGGAAAACATCCCAACCCTTGCAAAAGACGTAAATGTGCAAATCAAAGAATCCCAATGAACTCCAAATAGAAAAAATCCAAATAGGCCTACTCCAAGACACATACTAGTCAGTCTGTCAAATGTTGAAAAGAAGCAGAAAATTCTGAAAGTGGCAAGAGAAAGAAAATCAATTACATGCAAGGGAAGCCAAATAAGACCAAATTCAGAGTACTCAACTGGCACTATGTAGGCAAGAAGGCAGTGGCATGACGTTTAAGATCCTGAAAGATAAATACTTGTACCCAAGAATTCTGTACCCAGCCAAATTTTCCTTCAAAAGTGAGGGAGAAATTAAAATTTTCAGACAAACAAATGCTGAGAGACTTTGCCAACAAGAGACTGGCCCTACAAGAAATACTAAAGGGAGTTCTACCAGCTAAAAATAATGACAGAGAGGCAACTCTGGTGGAGGGAATAGGATTGAAGAGTACCAGTAAATGTAACTTGAAGGATAGAAAGAGAAAGAGGGAAAAGAATATATGGATCTGACAAATGAAATCCAAAAAATAAGATGGTGGATTCAAGAAATACCTTTTCAATAATAACTTTGAATGTTAATAGACTAAACTTACCACTTAAAATATACAGATTGGCAGAATGGACGAAAAAAATATAATCCAGATATATGCTATTTGCAAGAGACTCATCTTAGACACAAGGATAGAAATAGATTGAAAGTGAAAGGATAGAGAAAGATGTTCCATTCAAGCTGTAACCAATAGAAAGCAGGAGTAGCTATAATGATATCAGATAAAATAGACACCAAATGTAAAGACATCATAAGGGACACTGAAGAGCACTATATATTAATGAAACAGACAATTCACCCAGAAAAAATAGCAATCATAAATGTTTATGTTCCACTCAAGGAGCTCCAAAGTACATGAGGCAAATATTGGCAAAACTGAAATAGATATTTCAACAATAAAAGTAGGAGACTTCAATACACCACTCTCCTCTATAGGTAGAACAGCCAGGCAGAGGATCAACAAGAAAAAAGAGAATGCAAACAATGTGATAAATGATTACATCTAACAGACATATATAAGTTATTACACACCAAAATAGAAGGATATACATTCTTTAGTGCTCATGAAACATTGTCCACAATAGATCATATGCTGGGGAACAAAACAGGTCTTTATAAATTTAAAAACAAAATTATTCAAAGTACTTTCTCTGTTCACAATGGAGTGAAGCTGGAATACAACGACCACCAAAGAATGAGAACTTTCATAAATATATGGAGATTAAATAACACACTCTTAAACAATCAGTGGATCAGAAAAGAAATTGCTGGAGAAGTCAGTAGCTATCCAGAGATGAATAAAAATGAGAATACAACTTATCAGAACTTATGGGATCCAGCAAATGTTGTGCTGAGAGGGAAATTTATTCCTGGAAACATACGAACAAGCTACACTGACTCAAGAAGAAATAGAAGATCTCAATAAATCAACCACAAGTAAAAAAATTCAATCAGTTGTCAAAAATCATCTGATAAAGAAAAGCCCAGCCTCAGATACCGTCACAGGGGGATCCTGCTCAAACTCTTCCAGAAAATTGAGGAAAAAGTATCTACTTAAGTCAGTAAGCTGCCATAATGCAATATACCAAAAATGAAACAGATTTTAAAAAGAGAAATTTATTAATTTGCAAGTTTCAAGTTCAAGGACCATGAAAAAGTCCAAATTAAGGCACCAACAATAGGTTACTTCACTCAAGAAGGGCTGATGAAGTTCAGTGTTTCTCTCTCAACTGGAAGGGCACATTGTGATGTACACTACCTTTCTCTCCTGGCTTTTAGTTTCATGATGCTCCCCTGGGGGCATTTTCCTTCTTTATCTCCAAAGGTCTCTGGCTATGTAGACTCATTTGGTTCTGGTGGCTCACAGCTTTTTCTGAAATTGTTCCCTCTTAAAGGGCTCCAGTAACAACCCCACCTTGAATGCATGGAGACACATCTACATGGAAAACATCTAATCAGAAGTTACCACCCACAATTGGGTGAGTTGCATCTGCATGGAAATAGTCAAATGATTCCACCCAGCAATATTGAATGAAGAATAAAGAACATGGCTTTTCTGGGGTACATAATAGCTTCAAACTGACACACTACCTAATTCAATTGGTGAAACTAACTTCACTTTAATACCAAAATAAGGTAAAGATGCTATAAGAAAGGAAAATTCCAGGCCAATATCCCTAATGTGTATAGATGAAAAATTCTCAACAAAAATACCAGCAAATCAACTCCAACAACACATTAAAAGATTTATACACCATGACTAAGTAGGATTTATACCGGGGATGCAATGCAAAGATGATTCAACACAAGGAAATCAATTAATGCAATACAGCACATTAACAAATCAAAAGAGAAAAATCACATGATCATCTCAATAGATGCTGAAAAAACATTCAACAAAATTCAACATCCATTACTGATAAAAACACCTCAAAAGGTAGGAATCAAAGATAACATCCTCAATATGGTAAAGAGGATATATGAAAAACTGATAGCCAGCATTGTACTCAACAGTAAGAGGCTGAAAGCTTTATTCCTAAGATCAGGAATGAGACAAGGATGACCTCTGTCACCACTGTTATTCAACAGTGTACTAGAAGTTTTAGCTAGAGCAATCAAGCAGGAAAAAGAAATAAATGGCACTCCAATCAGAAGTAAAACTTTCATTTATTGCAGATGGTATGATACTATACTTAGAAAATCTTGAGAAATCTACAACAAAGTTACTTGAGCTAATAAACAAATTTAGCAAGGTGGCAGGATACAAAATTAATGTGCAAAAATCAGTAATGTTTTTATACACAAACAATGACCTAACTGAGGATTCAATTAAAGAAAAAATTCTATTCAAAATAATAACTAAAAGAATCAAGCATCTAGGAATGAATTTAACTAGGGATGTAAAAGTTGTACACAGAAAACTACATAACATTGCTCAAAGAAATGAAAAGACTTTCACTGTTCATAGATGGGAATGTTAATCTAGCTGAGAAGTCAATTCTACCCCAATTGATCTACAGATTCAATACAGTACCAATCAAAATTCCAATGATCTACTTTGAAGACTTGGAAAAGCTAGTTACCAAATTCATCTGGAAAGAATAGAGACTTCAAATAGCTAAAAGCATACTTAAAAAGAACAAAGTGGGAAGACTAACACATTCTGATTTTAAAATGTATTGTAAAGCCACTGTGGTGAAAACAGCATGATACAGGTACAAAGACAGAAGCATTAACAAATGGAATGGAATTAAGAGTGCAGGATAGAATGCAAAATCTATAGTGAATTGGTCTTCAAATTGACCATATCCACTAAACTGGAACAAAGCAGTCTTTTCAAAATAGGCATGGGATAACTGAATATCAACAGCGAAAAGAGTGAAAGAGGACCCTTGCTTTACACCCTATATAAAAATTAACTCAAATTGGATCAAACTCCTCAATATAAAAACCAGTACAAGAAAGCTCCTAGAAGAAAATGTAGGGAAACAACTTCAAGACCTAGCAATAGGAGGTAGCTTCTTTACTTTACACTCAAAGCACAGCACGAGAAGAAAAAAAAGATAAATGGGAACTCCTCAAAATTAAATGCTTTTGTTCCACAAAAGGCTTTGACAAAAAAAGTGAAGTGGCAGGCAACTCAATTGGAGAAAATATATGGAAACCACACATAAGATAAAGGTTTGATATCTTATATGCAAAAGAAATCATACAACTTAGGAACAAAAGATCAAACATTTGTTAAATGGGCTAAAGATATGAACAGGGATTTTTCTGAAGAAAAAATACAGATGGCTCAAAAGCACACAAAGAGATATTTATTTTCATTAGCTTTAAGGGAAATGCAAATCAAGACTACAATGAGATACCACCTCACACCAATAAGAATGACTGCTATTAAACAAACTGGAAACTACAAATGTTGAAGAGTATGTTGAGAAATCAGGACACTTATACATTCTTAGTGGGAATGCATAATGGCACAGTCACTATGGAAGACGGTCTGGTGCTTCCTCAGAAAACAAAATATCAAGTTACCCTATGACCATGCAATAACATTACTATCTATCTATCTATCTATCTATCTATCTATATATATATATATATATGCGGTGACATGAATAAACATTTGCACACTGACATTCATAGTAGCATTATTCATAATTGCCAAATGATGGAAACAATCCAAGTGCCCATCAACAGATGAGTAGTTTAACAAAATGTGGTCTATACATGATAGAATATTATGCAGCAGTAAGACAAAATGATGTTCTGAAGCAAATGACAAGATGGATGAGCCTTGAGGACATAATGCTGAGTGAAATAAGCCAGACAGAAAAGACAGAAAAGGGATAGATATTGTGTGATTACACTTTTATGACCCTGGTAAATGTAAAATCACAGGCATATAATACAGAATATAGGGGACCTAGAGATACACAGAAGCTGGGGATGGGCGAATGGTTAGCTAATAAAGCTAAACTTGAATGTAAGGGAATAAATAGAAATGAAGGCAGTTCACTAGTGTATCTATAAGTAATATTACCATATTGAAGGTGAACATGATTGAAAGAGGTTTTATAGACCCATGTGTCCCACTGATTAACACTACAAATATAAGTAAGTTCTTGCATGAACTACTGCAAAGGTATGAATCTTGTACAAAAAGTATAATTTCAGGTTATAAGGGAAAATTGCTATTGTATGCTATGGGCTATTTTTAACACAAAAGCATCAACAGTACCACAGAATTACCAAAAAAATAATTGGGGGAGGGACAGGAGTTAAGGAGGGGATTGGATTTTCCATTTGGTGACTATGTGTTTATTGGTTATTTTTCTATTGGGAATAATGAAATGATCTAAAATTGAAAGTGTTGATGGACTGTTGACTTTGGATATTATACATAATGCCCAATGAATGGAGATGACTGAAGGATGCATAGACTGAGAAGTAGATTATTGAATGTTGTATAAATATGATCAAATGTGTGCTGCAACAAAAAGGAATAAAATTATGAGACATGCAATGTTTTGAATAATCCGTGGGACATTTGGTGAAGCAAAATAAGCCAGAAACAAGCTAGGAAATATTGTATGGTCTCATTTAGAAAATACTTGTAAGAAAACAGAGGCCTAGATTGTAAGCTTTTAAAGCAGTCACATTTCATCTAGAGTGGTAATTATTATTTGTGGATTTTGAGAGGCTATTTTTTATATGTATAACCTGGTACTTAGAGATAAGAACAAAGCCAATCAGGTCAGGATTAAAGTAATTCAGAATATAGGGGTAAGGAAGACATTGCATTTCAGAACTTCGTCTACTCTTTGAGACCAAAGGAAGAAAGGTTTATTTTGCCCAGAACCTAAATTTTCTTGTAGCACATAATCTAACTCTGTCTGCATAGATAATTTAAACAATCCAAATGCAGAGAACCCAGAATAAGAGTGAGGGTCTTTAATCCTGTATAACTTAATGTAATGCCTGGTTACAATCCCAAGTATATTAAGCAGATAATCAAAATTATTGGCAAAGTCCCTAGAGGAATAAGAGAAAAAAATATGGAACTATTAAACTTTACCACTGAGGAAACCCTTGATACTGTGTCAAACATTAGTGACACCCAAATCAATAGTCCAAACCCTTGTTCTTGATGCTTGCTCTTGTGAAGCTTATGTGTGTAGTGGAGAAGCATAGCCTACCTATAGATATGCCTAAGAGTTACTTCTGGAGAACCTCTTTTGTTGCTCAGATGTGGCTTCTCTTTCTCTAAGCCTAATTCTGCAAGTAAAGTCATTGCCCTCCTCTCTACATAAGACATGACATCGAGGGCTGAAACTCTCCTTGGCAGCATGGGAGATGACTCCCAAGGATGAGCCTTGCCCTGGAACCCTGGAATCAACAATACCCTCTGAACAAAAGGGGGAAAAAGTATAACCAATAAGTTATCAGTGGCTGAAAGAGTTCAAATAGAGTTGAGAGGCTACTGTTACACAAACACAGTTGGACATTGCTACCTATCATACTTTGCCAAATCCCAAACAAAACCATTCTTGCCAATCTTAAAGAAAACCTAGGGTGCTGTATAAGATTCTACAAAGGTTCCATACACTAGAGCAACTTTCCAGAAAACTAAAACCTCCAGATGGATCCCTGGATGAGATAAATCCTGAAATGCATAGTGGCCAGCCTCTCCAGAACATCAACAAATTCAATCCCCCTATCCCATATTATTGACTTCCCCTTCCAATGTGAAAAAGTTAGAATGGGCATAGCCCAAATACCCCTAAAGAGCAGAAGAAAGATCAAAGGTGATGGTGAAATTATACAGAGAAGGTAGGACTTAACAAACGAGTTGAATTGCTGAATCATGATATTGATATTTCTTTTAGTCTCCCATGTCTTAGAGAAGCTAGAAATAAAAACTTAAAATTCTGGAGTTGTAACCCATACCAAACTCTGAAATCTATTATACCAATAATTGTTGATGTGCTTTGAAATTTATTGCTTTTTTGTATATATGTTATTGTTCACAAAAAAGAAAGAAAAGTCAATTGTGATGATAAATGCAAAGCTATATGATTATATTGTGAATCATTGATTGTACACTTTGGATAATTACATGTTATGTGAATATATAATATACCTCAATGAAAAATAATAAAAAATGAAAGAATTTTTTTAAAAAACATAATGTGTTTACTTAGCTTATGAAGAGCTATTGTGAGGTTAAGCCATGTATTTGCATATTTCAGTATTTCATATATTAATATTTAGTCTATTTCATCATTTTGAAGTAGCAGTAATTTATATATTTTAATATTAATAAACAGGTTGATGGGTGTTTTACTTTGGGACAATTACATATAGAACAAGAATAAATCAGCTAGCATATGTTAGGCTTCCTGAGTAATATAGTTTTCGAAGTATATAATAGACTTACAAAATTGTTATAAAAATATGTACTTACACTAGTAGCTTATAAGATACAACTTCTTTTTGTTTGCTAATGTTTGGTATTCTCTTTTTTTTGTTTGCTCTATTTAACTTTTAATTTTAAGCATTCTTATGGGTGTGAATTCACAGTATTATCACATTCCATTCCCTAATGAGTAATTACTTTGGTCCATTGTTCATGTAGTTTGAAATATTTGGATACGGTTGTTTTAGAAATTCCTTTTCATTTTTCTATTGAATTGTCTTTCTTTTTATTGATTTGTGTCACATCCCTGCTCTCTTGGTGAAGACTATAGTCTCCTGTCTGTGTTGCTGAAGCTAAACACAGACCCTCAATCTATAAGGCAAAAACTAAACCCTGACCACTCAAAAGGACAAAGCCCTGAAAAGCAACTTCTGTTGTTGGAAATGTAAGAAAAGAGAACAAGAGTCCAAACACAAGAGTGATTGGAATAAAACTGAAGGAATAAATAGATATTACTTATGCCAACATAATTTCACTCACTTTTTTGATCTAAAATTTTGTATGCATCAACTAGTGAGAGAAGAAGGACAGGATAGTGATTTGATGAAGGGATAAATGAATAAAAATGGGTGCAAAGAATGTTAATGTCTCTAGCTGTTAGTATTTTTATCTAGAATTTAAATTTAAATTTCATTTTTAAATTTAAAATTATATGTATATATGTATATAATTTCATCTATCTGTTTGTAGCTAAAAGGGGAAATTTTAAGTTGTATATAAATTACATGAGAAAAATGAACAAAGGACATGAACAGACTAGACTACACAGAAAAGAAATAACAATGATTCTTTAAAAAAAATACTAACAGCTAGAGACATTAACATTTCTTTACACCCATTTTTATTCATTTATCCCTTTGTCAAATCACTATCCTGTCCCTCTTCTTTCATCTGGTTGATGCATATAAAATTTTAGCTTGAAAAATTGAATAAAATTATGTTGGCAGAAGTAATATCTACTTATTCCTTCAGTAGACACACAAATCACTCTTGTGTTTGGACTCTTGTTCTCTTTTCTTACATTTCCAACACCAGAAGTTGCTTTTCAGGGCTTTGCCCTTTTGAGTGCCAGTGTTTAGTTTTTGCCTTATAGATTGAGTGGCTACCTTGAGAGACACATTACATGAGGACATCAATTATGCACATACCATTAGGTAGTTGCTTGGCTCAATTTTAGACACAACTAGGGGCTGTATGGTCATGCACACTCCTCTTTATATGACTGACTTCCAGGTCAACTCTAACCATTCTTGGCTTGGGCTCCCTCTCTCTGTGCTACAGGTACCTCCCTGAAGGAAAGGAGCAAGATATAGAATATAGGCACTAGAGAAAAGGAGATTGAGAATCTCTTCTGGGTGGCTGTTCTTTCCCATGCCCTGAGGGTGAGGGGATAATGGAGGCTTACTACATTTGAAAAATCTCTTTGGTAATCAAAGCTTCCTTGCTCACAGCTGCTAATTTTGTTACTAACCCAGGAGGCTCACCTCAGAGGTAGTTGAAAATGACAGCCTTGCTGTTGTTCAAATATTACTAGGGAAGGATATGGATATCCTGGGAGACCTCTGATGAAGAATCTAGAACAATCAAAAATAGTAATCCTAGAGCAGGAAACACCTGATGAAGTGAAACTGACAAAACATTCCCATGCAGACCTCAGAGAAATGTTCACTGGACACTAAATGTGACAGAAGCAGTGAGTGGATGGGTTAGGTTGGTAATCAGGGGAGCAAACCTATGAATGAAAACAATTTCACTTCTGGTCAGTCTGGGAAAGGCTTTTCAAAGCACACACATAGACATACACTCACATGTGGATTAAAGTACTTTATAGAATTAAGTATAATACAAAATAATTTATCATAAGGCCACATGATATTTCTCATAGCTTTTACTTCTTATTTTTCAGACCTGTTCAAAGAAAGTCACAAAACATTCTAGACCTGGAAGCTCTGCTGTGTATAATTTATACACCACTCTGTATAATTTCTTTATGTGGATTTTCCTTTTCATTCCTACTTATATATTTGAATAAAATTCAACTGATTAATTACTTTTCTTTTGGATTAGTGCTTTTATGTTATATTTTACAAATATCTATTTACTCAAACAGCATGAATAGATATTCCTGGAGTTTTAATGTTTTACTTTTCTCATTTAGTTAGTAGTCCATCCGAAAGAACATGTATGGTGTAGAGGTCAAGATATAGTTCTTTTCTCTGTGAATACCCAAACAATCCAGCACCCTTTAGTACTTCATGGTAAAGATCATCATTTCTTCACTGTAACATTGTATCATTTTGTCAGAAATCAAGTGAAAAAAATATACAATTTGTTTTGTTCCATTTGTCCATATGCCTACTTTTGTGCCAGATTGGTGCTTTCTTAATTATGATGCTTTGAAATTAGTCATGAAATCTGGTAGCGCTTTGTTCTTTTTCAGGATGGCTTGATTCTACTTGGCTGGCATGTTTCAGCCCAGCACAACCCTGACCCCAAATAAAACACTAGATAGAAGATTACCAATGAATTTAAATATGAGATTACAGACAGGAGGAAGATTTTCCCAATGGTGGCTAGTTGTGAGATGAAAGTTTGCATTCTGACCAAAGCCAAGAAAGGAAAAGAGAGAGATAGAGGCATATCCAAAGAATAGCTTATACAGTTTAACAGTCTCATGAGATTTGGTTACAACAGAGTTTCAGCAGACTCTCAAAAGCCTTGGCTGTTAGGGGAGTGGGGCTTTACATTATTTGACCTTTAACATCTTGCACACTCATGTAGGTGGCTGTGCCACTTGCTCTCAAAATGAAGGAGGGGGTGGGGCTCAGGCTCTGGGTCCCTACAGGATATTTATATGTATATTTTGAATTACATGCACATTTCCAAAAATAGGCCCTTAGGATTTTGGTTGGAATTTGGTGACTCTATAAATAAATTTAGGATGAACTGATATCTTTATATGTTGACTCTTCATATCACTGAGTACAATACAGCAGGGCTTCCAGGTCCAGAATGTTTTGTGGCTTTCTTTGAACAGGTCTGAAAAATATGAAACAAAAGCTATGAGAAATATCATGTGGCCTTGCGATAAATTATTTTGTATTATACTTAATTGTATAAAGTGTTTTAATCCACTGTTAAATTTTGATCTATGGATTAAACAATATTTCCTAAAGAACCTGATAGGTTTTTCAACTGGAAGGTAGAAGACTGAAACTTGATTACAAGAGCTTCATTAGGATGCTATGTACAGATGGGTTGAAACCTAAGATGGCAACAGCCCCAAATAAGGGAAGGGGTACAGGTTATATAGGATAGTTGGTGGGAAATAGGGAAGGGGAGGTGGTGGGTTTTCTTTGTCTAGCTTGGGAGTGGGAATTTGTCAGGCTTCCATTGATGTATTTTGAAAGCAGAGGACCAAGAAAGGAGTTGGCAGCTTTTCATTAGTGAGGTTTAAAATTTAAATGCTGTCATAGTCAGGAAGGGTTGCAACTGTCAGAGAGAGGATGTTTGGGAAGGGGAATTTGTTGCAAGATTACAGCTGCTGGAGGGCAAGGAGTCATGAGCTGGAGCAGGCTTGGTGGGTTTCCTGGAAATCATGGATGGGAGAAGTTTCTTGGAATATTTGCTAGGGATTGGTCACATCATGAGGGAAGGGGTTCTGCTTAACATTCCAGACATTTCCTTTTAGTTTTCTTGGGATGCTGAAGGCTGCAGGTCTGCCTTCCATATCTGTTTCTGGCTTGTGGAACACATATAGCTGTCCCTGTGTTTCATCACATGGTAGTGGCTGGTTTTTGCCAGAGGTGTAGCATATCCCTGACAGCCTGATTTGTCATTGTTTGGATTGTTCTGCAAATAAAGCTAGTTAAGAATTTTAAGAGACAGTGCCCAAAACTGAGGTGGGATATTTGAGCAATGACCCTCGAACTGCTTCAAAGCTAAAAAGGGGTGTGGTCATTAAGAGGCAAAGGGATAATACCATGAAACTGGTTGTTGTTCTTAGAGACTCTGGCAACTCTGGCATTGGAAACATCTGAAGGTTTTAAAACTCTGGAAAAAATCCTAATAAGTAAAATTTATAGAGGACAGGATATCTTTCAAGGGTCCCAGAAACACAGTTGGTTGGGGTTTGGCATACTGTGGCAGTTTGTAATATATGGCTGAAACTTGCATAAGCGTAACCTCCAGAATGACCGCTCAACTCAATCTGAAATCTCTTAGCCATTGAAACTCCATTTTTTCCCCCTACTTTTGGTCAGTTAATCCACAATTCCAGGGCCAGGCTCATCCTTGGAATTTATGTCTCATGACTCCAGGGCCAGTAATGCCCCATGATGCCAGAGCCAGACTTATGCCTATGGAAATTATGTCCCACAATGGGAGGAAGTCCAGGGTTTGGCTAAAAGAGAGACCACATTTGAGCAACAGCAGAGCTTTTCTGGAGGTGATCTAATCTAATCATAAAATGTTCATTTTTGGTATTACAGAAATAAGTTTATATTTCAATCAGGTACAAGACTCAAAGTTGAAGTGTTGGCTTATTAAATTGGGAGCTCCTATTAAGCAAATATCAGCAATTCCCCAGGTGGGAAAGTTCAATAGTTCCATTTTTCCCAATCCCTCAAGGGACTTTGCAAATATATATATGTTTTTCCTTTTCTGCCCAAAATACTGCACTACTAGTACAGAATATTAAGAGTTTATTCCTTATTCCAGGTTCTATATCAAATAAGGCTGAATTAGCCTGTTCATATTAACTGACTAGACAGATTAAATTAGATAATGTGTTACTAAAAACTTGAATTTTGGACAAAATAAATATTTTTTCTTTTTATTTCATATAAAAGTTAAAGCTTTGTAATACAGACAATATTATTCTTTACCTTGTATATTGATTTATGTTAGTTTAACCAGATCAGTTTCATCACATCTTTAATCAGAGTTTGATCTTCTTCATTTTGTTTTTAACAGTTTCTCTATGCACCCATGCTGACTTTCAGAGCTGGAGAATTAAACATGAGTTTCAGGTGTCGCAAAGACACTTAAATTTCCAGGGAACTATTAGGTTATACAAAGAACAAAACCTTTTAGAATTTAAAGATAAAAATTAAAGCTTACAATCTGAACTTTAATTTTGTATAAGGATTTTTTTTTTTTAATTTGCATATGGGCAGGAGGCACCAGGGATCGAACTCCAGACCTCCAGCATGGCAGGTCAGAGCTCTGCCTGCTGAGCCATGGCAGCCACCCTGTATAAGGATTTTTAAGCTTCTAAAAGGAAGCTACTTCTAGAAATAAAAGGATTAGACAGTTTTTTTGTTTTATATTAGGAACCATGGCAAAGGTTTTGTTCTGTTTCACTTTTACATATTTACCAGTTATGTCAATTAACAGTTTAAATTATAATACAATGCAATACAATACAATATAAGATAATATAAAAGCTTTTCCTTATAGATGGAAATCTGTCCTGTTTCTGACTACATATATTTTTAGACAAGTAATAGAGCAAAGCAGTGCAATGATAATTTGGCTGTTTCTATGATCCGTAGTTTTCTAAGTATAATTAAAACTACAACTAATAACACCATACCATCACTGAACATCATACAGATTAGTATCAGGATATAACATGGATAGTGAGAACCCTGTCAGATTTTTAGGAATTTTATACAATTTCTAAATATATGAATTTCTTAATATTATTTTAACTATCAAATTTAACCAGCAACAGTATAGAACATCAGTTTTTCCCTGAACAGTGAGAAATCTTGTCTTCTGAAATAAAGGATGAGAAAGCTAAGGATATTAACAAGGATATTATTCTGATGTAAAATCTTTGTTTTCTAGATGGTATACTTGGATGATTAAAAAAAATCCTACACTAAGAATAGACTAACAATCCCTGTTTTGTTTGGATTTTTGTATGCTATATGGCAGGGTTACATTTCATTATTTTTCTATGTGAGTATCCTGTTATTGCAGTACCATTTGTTGAAATTTTTGTTTGATTGGTTTTTGTTTGTTTGTCTTGTTTGGGGGAAATGCATGAACCAGGGATTGAACCCAGATCTGCTGTATGGCAGGTGAGAATTCTACCACTGAGCTACCCTTGCACCCCCAATCCCTGTTATTTTAATGAGGCAAAAAATTAAACGTTAGTTATGTGATTACCTGGCTTGACACAAAAGCTTACTTTTTGAAATATATGATATACAGATTCATTAAATTTTGAGCATCACTATGTCAGAAAGAATTCACTTTCATAAACTTTTTTATAACTACCTATAATCATTCAGAGCTTATAGTCAAATATGACTATAACAAACAAAATTTACTTCCTCCAACTCTCTATTACTTTATGTATACTTCTATAACAAAAAAATTCATTCCATTAAATTTTCTATCCCCTTCCATATCCATTCCACATATAATTTTTATTTACCCAGACTGCGCATAATTAGAAATAAATTTGTTACCAAATTCACAAAGCTTTTGAACCTGCATACTTCTTTACAATAACAGAAGAGACAGAGACACTACAAAATAATGAAAGAAGAAAGAAATTTATGCTTGAGTCAGGAACACAGCCATGCATTTATATACCTTACATTCAGAACATTACATTACAATATGCCTAAAATCTCTCATTCCAATTCAGTATTTACTTAGGCTAGCTTATTTTATTGTAAACTTATATAAATTAAAGGGAACACACCCAAGCAGTATAAAATTGCATTTGTTTAATTCAAAATTTACCATAACTTTCTTTAATCAGAGATTTTAAAAGTTTGTTTTCATAATATCTTAAGTTATAAGCAATTTCAGAAGTACATTGAAAAAAAAGGACATTGACTATCAAGTTCTGGCAAATATACTACAATAGTTTAATTTTTCCCAAGCTTAAATCCAGAAAACTTCCATATTTCTTAAAGATCTTTCATCTTACTTCTGAAATTTGCTTAGATGTTGTTCTAGTTTGCTCACTGCTGGAATGCAACACACCAGAGATGGATTGGCTTTTAATTAAAGGGTATTTATTTTGTTAGTTCTTCAGAGGAAAGGCAGCTAACTTTCAATTGAGATTCTTTCTTATGTGGGAGGCACAGGATGGTCTCTGCTGGCCTTCTCTCCAGGCCTCTGGGTTCCAACAACTTTCCCTGGGATGATTTCTTTCTGCATCTCCAAAGGCCTGGGCTGAACTGCGAGTGCTGTGATGACATAGGCTGAGCTGCTTGGGCTGTGGTATGTTGAGTCTTTCATTTAAGCACCAGCCAATTAAATCAAACATCATTCATTGCAGCAGGCATGCCTCCTAGCTGACTACAGATGTAATCAGTAACAGATGAAGTTCACATACCATTGGTACATGTCCACAGCAACAGAACTAGGTACCTTCACCTGGCCAAGTTGACAACTGAATCTAACTACCACAGATGTTATTCAGTTATTTCTATTTCAAGGATATTTACATTTTAATAATGATCTGATTACTGCAATTACCATTTCAAAGGTTTTATTTGAAAAAATATTAACAAACATAACTTATTCTGTAGCTTTTTTTTTTAAATTTGCATATGGGATCGAAGGAGGCACCAGGGATCGAATTCCAGACCTCCAGCACAGCTGGTCGGAGCTCTGCCTGCTGAGCCATGGCAGCCGCCCTCTGTAGCATTTTTTATGCTTACCATTTCTAATCTCCAGGCCCAGTTAAAAAAAAAAAGAACTCTAAACCACACTTAATCATATTTTTCTGTGCCTAGCCCTCCTCCCACAACTGCTTTAGGTGGGTAGGCCTTGGGGCAGGGATAGGCTGGACAGAAAGAAATTAGGCTTTTTGAGCTTTGATTTGGAAGTTTTAGGTGAGGGTCATGGAATTTGGAGAGTTCACATGCTCTTCTTTAGAAATAATTAAATTCAATTATTTAGATATATATTTTTTAATGTGCCTCTGGATAAGCTAAGATATCCATTTTAGGTAGTTAAAATTTCATATGTTAATTGTAAACCTATTTGTATCTTCATATTTTCCTGAAATAAGGAAAATATTTAGTAACATAGATCATTACTATAGCAATGCAGATATTTGTAAGAACTTTCTACTTGATATTTTGAGAACATTCACAGTTTTGACAGCTGATCAAATGGTATTTAGGTTAGTTTTTTTTTTTTTTTTGGCATGGGCAGGCTCTGGGAATCGAACCTGGGTCTCCAGCATGGCAGGCAAGAATTCTGCCACTGAGCCACTGTTGTACTGTCCTAAGTTAGTTTTTAATACTTAGAATGTAAGAAATTTGTTATCAGAATATGTAGATTTTTTTCCCTTGTTGCCTTAATTTTAAATTCATCTATGAAACTTACTGCACAAACACAGGCTTTACAATAATTATATATACTTTATTTAAATATGCCTATGGTTAAGCTAACTAAGATGTCCATTGTCCATGGTTCTAAGTATATTGTTTTCTTAAAAAATAAGTGAAATAAGAAATAATTAGATTATTAATAATCAATAAATAATTAGACTCATTAGAAATAAATTAAATTTATTTCACAAAAAAGCTGTGATCAAGACTGTTGGAAAAGGTTTTCACTTTTTCCAGAGGCAGCCTTTTAGCAGTTTTCTGCTGCCTTAAGGAAATTCTAGTTTCTTTCTAAGTCCAGGTTTGTATGTAGTAATTACAAAACTAAGGGTTTCTGAATCTTGCCTTTTAGAGGTTTTTTTCTCTCTTTTCATTTTTTTTACTTCATAAGTATGAGTTTATGTATTTATATAAGAAATCTAATTATTTCTAATCAGTTCAAATAGAGCTTTTTAAGATTTTTCTTATTCATTTGCTATTACCATTAGGAGATATGAGAATATACATTGAACAGGCCGGTAGACATAAATAGAAAGTTAGTTACACAAGAAATGGAAACACAGAAATACTTCTGAGAGGGATTGAATAGATTATCTCATCCAATTTTTACCTTTTTGGAGAATAAATTTTAACTGTCTAATATCTTTTAATTTTAACTGTAATGGTAATATTTTCATTTTAAATAATTTTGAATCCAGATTAGCTTAAAGAAGCAAACATTCTCTTTATAGACTCATAACTAAAATCTTCCCAATTTTCAATACAGCATAAAGGTTCCCTTTTAAAAGAATTTTGGTAATCAGTAACCAATTAGGAACATTTGAACAATACAGATAGATGCAGGAACATTCCAACTAACAATTCAAATAAACACTTAACACTTATTGTATTTAAGTAATATAACTAAACTGAATACATCAACTCACAAGCAGGCATTGAACACTTAGATCTTATCAGGAGAGGTAATAGGATACAGTAAGGACTAGAATTATTTAATAAATGGGGTGGGGTCTATATAGAAGAACCTAAATGCTGTTTGACTTGAGAAAGGTCAGAAATTGAAAAGGGAAAATGGCAGCAGTTTCAGGTTAATTAGGAGGGGCTGTGTAGGGAGGAGGTGGAGGAGGGGAAGCATCAGAAGAGGGTTGAGATTCTGTGGTGGAATCTGGAGATGGGGGAGGAGGATGAGATGGGAGAGGGTGATTTTCTGGCTGTGCTGCAGCAGCTGCAGCTTGACCAGAAGGTGCTACATGGTGGGGAGGGGAGGATGGAGAGTGGTGTTGAGGAAAAAATCTTCAGTGGGATCTAAGGAAGAGACAGGGAGAGGAGGAGAAAGGGCATTGGTTTCAGAACAAGATTGTTTTGGGAGAGAGGACTGGAGAAAGATTGATAAGTAGAACAAGTTTGGTAGAGAGAGGGGCACCTATGCAAGCCAAAAGAGGCTTGAATATATGGGACTTCATTCCACTTCCCAAATGAGAATAATGTCAACGTCTAGAAGAATTTGTGGGTCAAGGGTTCTGTTTTCTGGCCAAACCAACCCGTTACCTAATTTGTACACTGGCCAGGTGGTACTGCAATAGAAAAATAATTTCTTAGGTCTTAAATCAGTAACAAGACCAAGTACTGCCTATTTCCCATGAAACTGGGTAGGGTAAGGAGAAATTCTCACTCTTAGATGACTTAGAAACAATCAAGTGGGCATCCCCCCCTTGAGAGCTTTAAGTCTAAGTGAGTATGTGGGAGAGCGAATGGAGGCACCCCACCATTTCACTCATTCCAAGGGTCCAGGACACAGCAGAGGCAACTCTCCCCTAGTGCTCGGATTTAGATGTATTGTCTAGGACAACAGAGAAAGAGAGTGCCGGGGAGAAAACAGGAGAGCATTTTTCCTTAATGAGATGATTCACCAGTGTTGGTGCTGAAGTCAGGCAAGTGGGTTCCATGCCTTCCTATGGAGGTTCTGTCTCCATTCCCAGTCTCACATATCAGCACCAAAATGATAGGGGTTTCAGCCTAGAGGGAGGAGAAGAGAGTAAAACTCCAACAAAGGAGCTTTATTGGGAGGCTATGTGCAAATAGGCTAAGGCATGTCACTGGGGAGGCTTAACATTTAAATATCCCCTTAGTCATGCAGGATAGCAACCACAAGAGGGTGGATGTTGGGTAAAGGGAGTTTATTGCAAGATTATAGCTGCCAGAGGGCAAAAAGGCATGAGCTAGGGTGGGCTCAGTGGGGCTCCTGGAAATCATGGGTGGGGAAAACTTCATGGAATATTTGCTAGGGGTTGTTCACATCATGGGGGAAAGGGTTCTGCCTAACATTACCTGTGTCCTCTAATATTTGGGTTTTCCCTTGTATGTGTGTGTACTTCAATAAATCTCCCTGAAGGCAGTAAAACAATTCCTTTAGCAGTCATTTACCAAGAAGTCTGCCCTTGGCTTCAAAGAGTATGCCAACTTAATTGGAAGTGATATTTTCTCTTATGGACACACTATTTAAAGAATGCATCTACTCTTTGGATTTTTGAAAATGAACGATGAGGTAACAAATATGCTCTCTGGGATAAATTCAAATACACCTAAATGTAACCATCGCACATAGAATAAAACAAATGATAACTAGTTACCACAAAATATTCTTAAAATCAAGTTAGAGGACCCCATATCTCCCAGAGACAGTGTGAATGCTCTGCAGTGCCTCGTGGAACAGCTCAAGCCTGAAGCTGGTGAAAGGGATCAGTCTGTCTGCAGGTTGCAGAGCTCCAGCAGTGCTGCATGCATCACACCTGTGAGGATGGCCTGCTGGTCAGGGTGCCAGCCAGGAGGAACCACTTCTGGGAGCCTAGATCCTGTGCTTTACTCTGAAGATCATGGGGAAGAAGTACATTGAGGAATGCCTTCTAGCACAACATGATAAACAACTGTCTCCAAGTTTCAAGAAAACTTTTCTCTAGCCAAACAACTTTTAAACATTTGAGACTGTTTTCATCTGCCAAAATGCCAGAATGCATTATACCAAATATGGATAGGCTTTTAATAAGGGGATTTATTTACTTAAAAATTTATAGCTCAGAGGAAAAGCAGCTAGCTTTCATCTGAGGGTCTTTGTTACTTGGGAAGGCACATGGCGACATCTGCTGGCCTTCTCTCCTGGCTACTGGGTTCCAATGGCTTTCCCCAGGGTGATTGTTTTTTACATCTCCAAAAATGTGGGCTGAACTGCAAGTGTAGAGATGAGTATACTGAGCTGCTTGGACTGGGCTGCATTGACCTCTCTCTTTTAAGCCTCCAGCTAATTAAACATCACTCATTGCAGAAGGCACTCCTCTTAGCCTAATGCAGATGTAATCAGCCATAGATGAATTTCACATACTAATGATTCAATTCCACAGCACAGAATGCCAGGGGCATTATCACCTGGCCAAGTTGACATATGAACATAACTCCACAGAGACCTTTCCTGTGGCCTCGTTTGATAGTGAAAATTCCACTGAAATTGATACTTTTCTGCTCAAATAAGAAAACTAATAGAAGTGTAGATCTTTTAAATAATAATGACCTGGTTCTTTTGGTGAAGTGCTCTATATTTAAAAATCCTACCACCAAATATACCAAAATACATCTCTTTCATAGGTGAATCATCACTTGTTTCTATACCCAAAATACAATGTGTATGTTTTTGCTTTTAAAACCAAATATTTGTAATTTGTTGTTTTTTTTATTTTTATGCCAAAACAAAATCTGTTCTTATCTCATAAATTTAGTGTCTACATGAAAATAAGCAATTACAAAATTCAGAGGAAGAATAGGCTGTAGTTATCAAATAATGTTTGATTTTTCTAAATGAGAAGACTTTTATTTTTAAACACTAAACTTGGGAGCTGTTTTGAGCAGACTTTTCTGGGGAAAGATTAATATTGTGTTATGAATGAGGTTGCCTCATCCTGTATATAAAGCAGATTTGATCTTTGTCTTGTTAAGTTCCTTTATTTTATGATTGTGCTTTAAGTAATACTACATTATTTAATGTCTTTAATAAATGTTTAAAATGTACAGTGGTAGAATGCTCGCCTTTCATGTGGGAGACCCTGGACCATGCACCCCCCCCAAAAAAAAAATGTAACCTGTGTTCAGATGGTGAAAGTCAATGTAATGTGAAATATTATTGCCTCAAAGAATTCTTAATGTCACAATGTTTTAGTTTAATGATGCGCCTTCAGTTTGATTTGGGACACTTTTTAAAAGGATACTTTATATGAGTTCATAAGAATCGCTAACAAGTTTAGAAATAACATTTTTGTTTACTTCATCAAAAAAACAAGTTAGAATTCTTTAAAAGACAATTTTATTAAATATATTTAGTATTCTGATGGATAACTAAACACTAATAATTTCTAAATAATATTTTTATTGTAGGACAGTTTTATATTTACAGAAAATGAGTGAAGACAGTGCAGAGTGTTCCCACAGGCCTAACATCCATTTTCCTCTATTACTAAATCATACATTAGTATGATACCTTTTTACTAATAATGATGCAATTGATTTGTTATCATTTACTAAAGTCCTTGCTTTATTCAGATTTTCTTATTGCAAAATTTCCTTAAGGATACTACATTACATTTATCATCATGTCTCCTCAGGCTGTTGTTGGCTATGACATGATTCTCAAAGTTTGTTTATTTGATGACATGACAGTTTTGAGTAGTAAAAGGTAGCTATTGTGTAAAATGACCCCAAAGTGTCAATTTAACTAATATTTTCTTCATGGTTAGACTGGAGTTGTATCTTTTGGGTGGAAGATCATGTAGATAAACTGCCATTTTTATCACATCATATCAAGGCTACATACATCAGCATAACATGAGGTAGTGTCTGTCAGATTTCTTTGATATGAAGTCCCTCTCTTTTTATCTCCTTTTCCATAATGATTTCTAGGGAAGGAAATGAT
>PVIY010034755.1:0-26867 GCA_004026745.1 Myrmecophaga tridactyla
CCCTTCAACTTCACCCAGTGTTCCTGCGCCCCACCCGACTGAGGAAAGTCGCGGCAAGGGGCCAGTTGGTGGAGCAGCCAGAACACACACATCATTTATCAATTAAGCTTGCCATTTATATGGCTGTGGTTGATGGCACCTCAAACAGTTACAGCAGTAACATCAAAGATCACTGATCACAAATCACCATAACAGGAATAATGATGAAAATTTTTGAAATATGGTTAGAATTTTCAAAATGTAATCCTAAAGCAGTCCATGTTGTTAGAAGTATAAACTAAAGGAGCCCATGCTGTTTGAAAAATGGTGCAGTTCAATTCAGGGTTGCCACAAATCTTCAATTTGTAAAAAATGCAATATTTTCAAAGTGTAATAATAAAGTGACACCCAATAAAGTCCAATAAAGTGAGGTATGCCTATATTTGTTACTGTTACATTTATATGTTTTGTATAACATCTTTAATTGTAAGTGTAAAAATTTTATTTTTAATAATGGCAGTATTTAACAACTAACTAGCAAAAATCCAGAAAATTTGATATTTGGTTCCTGTTATTCAATGAATGTCGGTTCCAGTACACCACTAGTTGTAACCCTGTTGTGAACAAGGTTTCTGAAATTTACAACCTTGATTTCACAGGTGATATTTAAGACCCAAAGAGATACCTCTCACTCTGCTTTTGAATAGGCAAAGATACCAAAAATTTAGGTGACCCAATCCAGCCATTTCTTGGCTCAAATTATAGAACATCAGATCCCTAACCAGGTACACATATAACAAGAAGCAGTTTTCTGGTCATGAACATATTTTTTAATACTTTAATTAAATTATTTAAATGTTTAGAAAATGATGCTATTTGATGCTTCTGTCACATTTTCAATCACATCTACAGACAGATTTTTGAAAATTTTCTTGAGTATGATATTAAAACAAAAAGTGTGTCATACTGGCATAAAGGTACATATACCAACCAATGGAATCAAACAGAATGTTCAGATATAAACCCATTCATCTATGGACAATTGATCTTTGATAAGGTGGTCAAGCCAACCCACCAGGGACAAAGCAAGCAGCCTTTTCAATAAGTGGTGCTTGGAGAGCTGGATATTGATATGCAAAAGGATGATAGAGGATCCATATCTCACACCCTATACAAAAATTAACTCAAAATGGATCAAAGACCTAAACGTAAGCACTAAGACCATAAACTCTTAGAAGAAAATGTAGGGAAATATCTTATAAAACTTGTAATCGGAGGGGGTTTCCTTATACCCAAAGCATGAGTATTGGAGATAGAAATAGATAAATGGAAATTCCTCAAAATTAAACACTTTCATATGTCAAAGAACTTTTTCAAGAAAGCACAAAGGCAGCCTATACAATGAGAGACAATATTTGGAAACCATATATCAGATAACAGTTTAGTATCTAGAATACATAAAGAGATTCTTCAACTCAACAGCAAAAAGACAAACAACCCAATTAAAAAATGGACAAGTGACATGAACAGATTCTTCTCAGAAGAGGAAATACAAGTGGCTAAAAGGCACATGAAAAGATGCTCAACTTCCCTCGCTATTAGGGAAATGCAAATCAAAACCACAACAAGATATCAAACCTGACACCTACTTGAATGGCATTATAAAAGCAAAACAGAAAATGGTAAGTGCTGGAGAGGATATGGAGAAAGAGACACACTTATCCACTGTTGATGTGAATATAAAATGGTAAAACCACTCTGGAAGTCAGTTTGTTGGTTCCTTAGGAAGCTAGGTATAGAATTGCCACAAGATCCAGCAATCCATTCAGAGGAACTGAGGGAAAGGACACAAATGGACATTTGCACACCAAAGTTTATAGCAGCATTATTTATCATTGCCAAGAGATGGAAGCAGCCCAAATGTCCATCAGCGGATGAGTGGCTAAACAAGCTGTGGCATATATAGACAATGAAATAGTATGCAGTTGTAAGACAGAATGAAGTCATGAAGTATGTAACAATGTGGGTGAATCTTGAAGACATTATGCTGAGTGAAATTATCTGGAAACAGAAGGACAAATATAGCATAGTCTCACTAATATTATCTTAGAGAAATGAAGTTAAGAACACAGATTATCAGGAGAAAGAAATAGAGTTGAGATTGGGCAACTGTTGCAAAAAGAATACAGATTGTGCAACATTACTGATGGTAAAAATTCAGAAATAGTTAGCACAATACTACCTAATCGTAGTACAATAATATAACTACTGAATGAAGCTGAATGTCAGTATGATAAAGGAAGAAGGGCTGTGGGCACATATGAAACCAGAAAGAAAGATAGAGGATAATGAATGAGATGGTATAATTTAGGAATGCCTTGAGTGAACAATTATGGTGATTAAATGTTCAAACAGAAAAAATGTTGCTGCATGAAGAAAAAAAGTGAATGTCAATATTGCAGGGTCTTAAAAATAGATCGTATATGGGAAAAGTTATAATCAATGCAAGTTAAGGTCTATAGTCAACAGTAACATGATACTATGCTTCCACTGAATGTAACAAAGGCAATATGCCAAATCTGAATGTCAATAGGTGGGGGGCATGGGGAAGGGGTATGGATTCTTTGTGAAAGAAAAGGAAATGTCTTCAGATATATTATGATGTCTAAGGCATGTCTATACACTTAGGTTGGATTGTATGATGTGTGAATAAAACTGTTTAAAAATGAACAGAGAGAAATAAGTGCTAGAGAAAATGCAGAGAAAGAGATGTACCTATTCACCATCAGTAGGGAAAATGAGAGGTGCAGCCCATTGGAGGGCAGGATGGTGGTTCCACAAGAGGGTATGGGTAGGGTTCATATGATCCTGAAATCTCATTGCTCATAATATACCTGGAGGAACTGAGTGTAAGGACATGAGTGAACATTTGCACACTGGTGTCTATGGTCGCAGTACTCACAATCCACAATGGATGAAGGTGGCCTAAGGGTACAATAACTGAGGAATGGGCAGTGAATAAAGAAATTTTTGCATAGCCCTCTTGGGGCACTAGGGAGAAAGGAGGAAATTTTTAACTTCCTAATTTGGAGAATTTATGATATTCTCACAAGCAGAGGGGACAAATAAATCCATAGGCTGAGCCCTTGATCTTAGGGTTTGTCCCTATGAAAGTTATTTCTGCAAAGGATGGGCTAAGCCTATTTAAACTTAAGCCTAAGTGTCACCCCCAGAGAACCTCTTCTGTTGCTCAGAGGTGGCCTCTCTTTCCAAGACCATGACAAATGAACTCACTGCCTGCTCCCACCCTATGTAGGACATGATTTCCAGGGGTGTAAAAGGATTTATGTCATTCAAATATGAATATCAAGGTATATTCAAAATATAATCTCTGATCACCATGGAATTATATAATACACATCTGAATAATCATTTGGTCAAAGCAGAAAATATGAGACAAATTAGAAAGTTTTTTAAAGTGAATTGAAATGGAATTCCACTAAAACTGTACTCGGGATTTATAGCATTTATATGTTGATATAGAAATGAAAGAAGTGCTCAAGTCAATGACCTCAGCTTCTACCATAAGAAAGTAGAAAATGAAGGACAAATTTAAACTCAAAGCAAGCAAAAGAAAGGAAATAATGATGATCAAAGTGGAGATCAACTAAATGGAAACAGAAAAGCAATAGGAAGTCAATGAATTCAAAAGAGATGACTTTGAGAAGATTGATGAAATACATAAATTTATAGTCAGGAAAAAAGATAAGTTTCAAATCATGTCAGGAATGAGAGATGGTACATCACTGCAGAGTTGACAGATTGTAAAAAGATATTAAAAGAATTTTATGAACAACTTTATGCTAATAATTTCAACATCTTAACTAAAATGGACAAATTCCTTGAAAGATAAGAACTTCCAAAGCTTACTGAAGAAAAAAATAAACACCCTGAATAGCCCAACCTGTTAAAGAGATTGAATGCATATATAAGAGCTTTCCTAATGAAAACTTCAGCCACAAATAGTGAATTTTACCAAATATTTACCAAATTCCCTTGGATTATTTGAACAGTTTATAGTGTCCCAGTTTAATATCTCTATTGACTTCTTGACTACATTTCTTCGTATTATTTTTTAATGGTTGCTTTAGAGGGTAAGATATAATCACTAACCATGAACTGTCTACTTCAAGGTAATATTCTAATATTTAAGGTAGAAAGTACAAATTGTACAACCATTAAGTGCTTTTCTTTCCCCAGCTTATATTATATATATTTTTTGTTTATTACCTCTACACATGTTGTGAACTCCCCAGTCAATGTCATAATTTTTCCCACCAGTTATACATATTTTGGAAAACTTAAGGGTATAATACTAGAATTTTTCTGTTTTTTTCTGTCATTGTTAGAGCATCCTGATAAAATGAATATTTTATTACTATGAATGACTTTCATTTTCTCTAGTAATTAACATCAAATCAGAAAGATATATATGTAATACTTTCACCACTGTTATACAACATTATAGTACAATATCTATCCAGAGTGATTAAGCAATAAAAAGAAAGAAAGGGTACCCAAATTGGAAAAAAGAAGTGAAACTATATCAATTTATAGGAAATGTGATCCTATATGTAGAAAATCCCAAAGAATCCACAAAAACAACTACTAGAGCTAATAAACAAATTCATCCAATTTTCAGGGCACAAGATCAACAAACAAAAATCACTGTGTTTTATTACCAGCAATAAACATTTCAAAAAGGAAATTAAGAAAATAATTTATTTTACAATAGTATCAAAAACAATAAAATATCCAGGAATAATTTAAATTAAGGAAATGAAAGACATACACTAAACCATATATATAACGTTGCTGAAACAAATTAAAGAAGACATAATAGATGTGAAATTATCTTGTGTCCTGAAATTGAAAGAACTAATATTGGTATGATGACAATATCACCCAAATTGATCTACAGATTCAAATCAATCCCCATCAAAATTCCAATTTTTTTGTGTGCATCCTCAGTTTCATTTAGAATGCTCATCCTCAAATTAATTTAGAATTGCAAGGGGCCCCAAATAGCAAAAACAAAAAGAAGAATAAAATAGGAAGACTGTTATTTCCTTATTTCAAATTTACTACAAAGCAGCAGTAAGCAGGACAGTGTGATATTAGCATTAGGATCAACATGAAGAGAAATGGAATAGAATAGAGAACCCATAAATAAACTCATATACCTATATTCAAATTAGACAATAGTCTCTTCAACAAATAGTGCTGAAACAAATTGCTATCCACATGTAAAATAATGAAATTGAACCCCTACATTACACATTATAATTAACTCTAAACAGCTCAACAACTAAATATAAAGTTTAAATTATAAAACTCAGAACTAAACATAGGGGTAAATCTTCATGACCTTGGATTTAGCAAAGGATTCTTAGATATGACAACCTGAGTAACATTAAAAAACAATTAGATAAAATGGGCTTCACATAAAATTAAATGTTTTCTACCTCAAAGGACATTATCAAGAAAATGCAACCTACAAAATCAGAGAAAATCGTTGAAAATCTTACATCTGATAAGGTGTACAGATACTACAACTTAGTATATATAAAGATTCTTACAGCTCAACAATAAAAAGGAAACCAAGTTAATTTAAAAATGCAGAAGACTTGACTCAACATTTCTCCAAAGAAAATAAACAAATGGCCAGCAAGCACATGAAAAGATACACAATGTCATTAGTACTCATGGAAATGCAAATCAAAACCACAATGAGATATCGCTTCCACCCACTAGAATAGTCAAAATTTAAAAAACAAAACTAACAAGTATTAATGAGACTGTGGAGAAAGTGGACCCCTCTGATGTTGCTGTTGGGAGTGTAAAATGATGCAACCATGTGGAAAACAGTTTAGTGGTTCCCAAAAAAGTTGAATACAGACAACCATTGAGCCAGTAATTCCAATCCTAGATATATAGCAAAAAAGATTCCAATCTTAGATATATAGCAAAAAGGATTTGAGTATAAATACTCAAACAATACTCATACAAGAATGTTCACAGCAACACCACAGACAATAGCCAAAAGGTGGAAATAATTCAAATTTACATCAATTAAAGAATGTTGTGGTGGTATGAATCTATATATACCCCCAATAGATGTATTCTTAAATTTAATCCATTACCATGTGTGTATACTCTTTGTAAGTAGGACCTTTAGATGAGGCTAATTCAGTTAAGGTGTGACCCAATTCATTCAGGGTGGGTCTTAAATCTATTATGGGAGTTCATTATGAACAGAAAGAATATAGAGAGGAAAAAGCCACAGAAGCCAGAAGGTGAAATCAATGAAACCTGGAAAGGAGAGACCAGCAGATGGCACCATGTTCCTTCATATATGGCAGAGGAACCAAGGATAACAGGCAGCCAGTCCTTGAGGAAAAGGCATTGTCTGGATGATGCTTTCATTTGGACATTTTCCTAGACTCTAACCATAGGTGAATAAATTCCCATTGTTTAAGCCCAACTCACTTCATGATATCTGCTTTAAGTAGCATAGGAAACTAAAAAAAAAAATGTATAAACACCTTTGGCATATCCATGCAATGCAATATTACTCAACCATAAGAAAGGAATGAAGTACTGATGTATGCTACAATATGAATGAAGCTTGAAGACATTTATGCAATGTGAAATAAGCCAGATATAACCTATCACATATTCTATGGCTCCTTTTGTGTGAAATATACAGAGTAGAGTAAACCTATATAGAGAGAAAACAGATTGGTGGTTGCCAGGAACTGGAGGAAAGTGGTGGTAAGGACAGCACAGGGAGTGATTGCTTAGTGAATATAAGGTTTCCTTTTGGAGTAATAAAAATATTTTAAACTAGATAAGATGGCATTGTTAAATACTGTAAAGTACTAAATGCCCCTGAATTATACACTTCAAAATGGGTACATTTTTGCTATGTGAATTTAAACTCAATTTTAAAAAGAGGATCAGGCTTGCACAGATCCTTAACCTGAAAGCTAGCTGCATGAGCACATGGCTCAGACTCAGACTCCCACATCATCACCTTCTCTGCCTCCAACAAAATGGCCACATTGAAAGTTCTTTATGAACTACAGATGGTGTAAGAAAAATCAGGCTTTGTTTTCAGATGTATTTGCATGATGTGTTGCTACCTTCCAGAGTGGATGGTGTTATAGCATGCAGAAATTGTTTTTCAGAACAGTTTTACAGGAAAATTCTAGGAGTGAATTTCAATAAGTTTATTTGGGTGTTTATTTTGCATGGAAGGAGGGATGACCAGGAGGGGCAGATACAGATGAATTCTTGGTTGTGTAAGTGTTTAAGCTAAATGGTCAGAAACTAGAAAGGGATAAGACTGAAAATAGGTAACAGAAAAGTCTAGGTTAAATATCTATAAATGGAATTTTCTAAATGAGCACAGACTATGGTGATATCTCTTCATATATAAATGTAAACCAAAGTGTCTCCTCAGTAGGGGATGCTGTCAATATTTGGGTGAATAGGAGGATTTTTTAGTAGATTGTGTGCATCCTTTTTCCCCGGCCATTCCTGATTGATGCTTGATATTCACATGAACACCATATCTTGCCTTTGGAAGCAGAGATTGAGGTTATGCATGGGATCATAAATCTGGACCTTCACCCACCATGCATATTGTGGTGAGAGCCAGTATTTACTGCCCAACTTGTAAACAGATACCACCATTTCCCAGAAGCCATCCAAGTCTCTAATGGCAGCCTGATTTAATTAATTTATTTTGGGGTCTATTGGCTACTTTTAGCATATATTGATGGGTTTTACCTACTTTTTAAAAAGAAAGGTGAAAAGAGCACCCAAACAGCTCTCAAATCTTTTTGTTGCTTTATATATGAAATTCAGTTCATTAAATTTTACTCTGCTTGAAGTACTGAACAATTATCTCTGAATTATCCAACTATACAATGCATCAAAATCTTTGGATTCCCCATCTATTAACAGCATGTATGATGTTGATTTGAGCTTTTTATAAAAATAATTCCCCCAGTAGTTTTTTCCAGGACTTTAATGAAAATATTTATGAGATCACAATAAAAATCTGTGCTAAAATTTAAAATTCACCATAAAACTGTAACAAATTCATAGTAGTTATTTTCAACCACTCATGTATTATCTTTATTTTCCACAATAGCTATAGAAATCTGTGAGACATTTAATTGAGATACTTACGAGGAACTACATTAGTCTCTGGGATAAAAATCAAACCTACTGATCTGCAACTTTTCAAAATTTAGTTTCTTAATATTATTTTCTTACTTATCAAGGGGACTATTGAAATAGAGGATAAATTATTGACTTCATAATTATTTTAGAAATGACAAAGGTTTGGATGAAGCTTGAGTTAAATGACCTCTGATACTGTTCTAAGTTAAAGATTCTTTAATTCTCTTATGTACATTATCCAAACAGACAATTAATCAGTATTCCTTTTCCACATGATTTTACTGGTGATTAGTTATATTGAAATTTGCTAGAGAAATCTAACTCTGAATTTAAGCACCAAAAGGAAGTTATATACAACATACATTTTCCCCTCCCTGGAACATGGAGGCTATAAGATTCAGTTAAACCAAGGTGATAATTAACTACTCTCTACTGAGTTGATTCCTTGAGGGGAAATTTTTTGAAATTTCAGGCTTTGAACTCAGAGTGTTTACCTGAAATACCAACCACAGTGAACAGATTTGTTTCCTAGTGCTTGGACAGCACTGGCTTCACTTCTAGTAACATGGCCTTAACAGTAAGATAAAATGTCTGTGGTCTATATTCATTCTTTTTCAGTTTTGTATGACTATGCCTGATTTTCCGTCACATGAAAATTTCACAGGGTTGTGCTACTAGCCCAATTCTTGAACAGAGATGCTTTAATCTCAGGATCAGCAGATGTGTTCTTAATGATGGAGATCAACTATATTGAGTTGATCTTCAAACTTAATGGGATTTACCAACATTTCTATAGCACCTGCTGTGTGCCAGTGACTATGTGAGGCATGTAGTTATAACACTAAAAAGATATATCATTTGCCTCAAAAAATGAATTGTTTAAATAGGCTAAGAAAAATATGCAAATAAGGAAGTATAATAAAATTAATTTAAATTGTTAGGAGTCTCAATGGATAAAATCTGGACTCAAAGAGTGTTTAGTCCAGCATGGGTCAGCATGAAAATTCAGGAAAATTTTCAAAGGGCAAGAACAATGAAAAAGGAGAAGTTGATAGGTAATAAAATATTTCCTAAGCAAATGAGAAAAGAAACTATTGGGAGGAATTTCAGAAAGAAGGAATACTATGATTTAAGAAAAAACAGAACATAGAAAAATATGATTGGTTCATTAAGAGTAACTCAGCATTATTAATTACTAGAGTGAGTGTTTGTCATGGGGTTGGGGAAGTCACAATAAGAGATAATACTGGAATATTGGAAAGGCAGTAAGGGATATATCATAGAAGACACTGATGTCACCCTAATTTTGGGTCTATATTGTTGCATAACCAATAAATTCAATAAAGAAATGCAAAATCAGGAATGTTACAAGGTGATATTTGCATTGATCATCGTAGGAAAAGCATGGAAGATGAACTAGAGGGACATGAATCTGAAGAATGCGATATTACTAAATATAATGGAAGTTTGAACTAATGCAGAAGTAGGGCAAAAGAAGGTAATGATTATAAGAGATAATGAGCAAATAAAATCCTTGTGTTTGGTTGAATGTAGAGAAGAAAGAGAAGCTCTGTTATTCTTTGAAAGAAAGGATGCTGACAGGGAGATTGTTGAGAGAAGAGATGAGTTCTGATAGGGCTGACCCAATTTGAAGTCATTGTGTGTCAACCATGAAATCAGATATAAGAAGTACTTGAAAAACCCTCATCCCACACACAGTAAGAATGTCCACATTCTATACATTTAGATGGTACTTACAAAAATATATTGAATAATAAGGCAGAAGTAAAGGTCTAAGGGCAGACTTTTGAATATAACAAAATGTCGAATTCTAGGAAGGTGGCAGAATAGGATAGGTCGAGTTTACCCCCGCTCAAAGGAACACCTAGAAAAGGGATAGAAGGCAATTGGAACAGCAATTCCTGGGTGTAAGAGACCTGGGAGGGTCTTATACACCACATAGGGAAGACCTGGATACCAAAGCTGAAGAACTGAAATGCAGACAACTGGAGACTGTCCAGCTACTGCAAACAACCTAACATATCCCTTTCAAAACTGAAGTCTGTAGCCCTCAGGAATGCTCAGGCTCACAGGGACAGAGTAAGCCAAGCTGTGTTCCTTGAACATGCTACCTTCACACACAGTGTCTCTGCCCCACAAACCATGATTCACCCCATACCCCAGGTACGTGAACCCAGTCACCTGCTGCCCCCACACTGCCCCTACCTCAAACCCTCACCACATGTGCAAATGCCAGTGCCAGCCTCATCCACCTCTCCTGCTCAATCACACTTCTTGCCACACCTCTCTTGAGACCCCTCCACCCAGGCACAGCCTCTCAAACACCCTACCCCCTCCCTGCCCCCTACAAGCATTCACCTGCACATCAGGCTGAGGGTGTTCACCTTCATACCCAGGCCACAATTGCCCCCAGCCAATACAGTCATGCAACCCATCCCACAATCCCTGAGCTCTGCACATGTGTACATCCACATACATACACACACCCTACCATGCACCCCAGCTCTAGGCAAGCAATGGCCTGTGCATCTCTGCCAAACCCACCCTCAGACCACAAAGACACATCCCAGCCTGCTACTCATGAGCCCTGTGCACACACGCAAACCAGAGCCCCTCCCCCTAGACCCATGAACACGAGGGCTTTTCTCCCCAGACCTGAACACACTCACAGCCACATCCTCCCTGCCAGGTGTCCATGCATCCCTGCACCAACCTTTTGACCACAGCACCCTAAACCCCTGCCCTGCACACATATACACCTTTGCCCCATCCCCCAGCACAAGTGCCCTGCTCCCACACATGGCAGGTGCTCAGCTGCACATCTGTGCTACATAGCCTCTGCCATGCACACATGTGTACCCCTGTCCCGCACACCTGTGCACCCCTACCCCAACTCCCCCAAATCTGCACACCTGTGCCAAGGCCAGGCCCACCTGACATCACCCACCCCTGACCCACATCCTGCAATCCCTGTGACCTGTGCACTGTAATTACACACTTGTGCATCCACATCCTGGTCACCCTGGAACCCTCTACCTGCTCAAGTAAACATACACACTATGTCCTCCCTGTGCCTCGATCTCTGTGCCCAATACCTCACCCCCTGATACCTATAATGCCATGCTTCATGTGCCCACCACATCCTGCCTTCACACTAGCCCCCATGCATTCACATGGTGGCCTCATCCACCTCCTTCCATGCCCTAACTCTGGGTCCCCCATCCCCTACCTCTGTCACCCATGCCATGCCATGCTCCTGTTCTCCAAGGCCTGCCTGAGCTGCACTACACCCCCACAGCCTCCACAGCACACCTCCACAACCCTGTCCCCCACACCCCATGCTCACAGGCAGCAGTGTAGCATCCCTGGCCTGAGCCTATACATGTGCTGCAACTCATGACCACACTGTTGTGCCCCACCACCTGCTCAGCCTCCTGTTCCACATCCATCCTGCAAATGTGAAGGTTTTGACTATTGAAGAAATCAACTTCCAAAGTAACCCTATTAAGATATCCATATGCCTTGAAGGAAACAGAAGATCACTATTACAGTTTGCAAGTTGCTGAAATGTACCAGAAACAGAATGGCTTTCAAAAGGGGGAATTAAGTTGCTAGTTTAGAGTTCTAAAGCCATGAAAATGTCCAACTTAAAGCAAGGCTATAAAAATGTTCAAACTAAGGCATCCAGTAAATGATGCATTGGTTCAAGAAGGCCAATGATGTTCAGGGTTTCTCTCTGAAAAAGCACATGGTTTGATCTGCTAGCTTTCTCTCCAGGAATCTTCAAAGGCTTCCCCAGGGCTCTGTCCATTTTGTTGGCTCTGTTGGTTCTGGTGGGTATCATGCCCCTCATGGCTCTTTCCAAAATGGTTCCCTCCTAAAGGGCTCCAATAAGTAACCCCACCTTGATTTGGGTGGAGACACATGTCCATGGAAACCATCTAATCAAACCCACAATTGGTTGGGTCACATCATCATGGGAACAATGAAAAAAAAGATCTTACACAGCAATACTGAAATAGGATTAAAGGACATGACTTTTCTGGGGTACACAGGAGATTCAAACGAGCATATTCCACCCTTTGGACCCCAAAGACCTGTTCTTTCCAGATGCAAAATACATTCATTCCATAACAATATCAGAATGTTTTAAACCATTTCAGTAACAATACAAATAAATACAAAGTCAGAATCAGTATAAAATCTCATCAGTCAGCTGCAGGCATGGTCAGTCCTAAGGCAAAATTTTCCTCTGGCTCTTGACCTGGGAAAATCAGAACAAGTTATTTGCTGCCAATATACAAAGGAGGGACAATCATAGGATACATAGTCCCATTTCCATAGGGAGAAAATGGAAGGAACACAGGGGTCATGGACCCAAGCAGTTTTGAAAATTCGCAAGGCAAACTCTATTAGATTTCAAAGTATGAGAGTCATTTATCTTTGGGGCTTTAGAAAGGAAAACAGCAGCCCCAACTTCTCTAGGGGTTTTTGCAGAAGCTGTCTCTCTACAAATGCAACCTTGGGGGACATTAGGGAGGCCACCTTTTCCTCAGATCCACCCTCATCAAATATCAGGGTCACACCTGGGCTCTCTGCCATCTCCAGGGCATATGCTCAACCTCTCCAAAACAATGGGGTGGGAGCCAGGCTCTCCTAAATCTCCAAGAAATGTGCTCCACCATCTCCAATACCTGAGGTGGCATAACACTTCTACTGTAATGAGATAGAAGGCCCACCTTTTGCTTTCCAGGCAAACTCACCCTCTCCAATTGCTCGGGTGGGTCCACTCTAGTGGCCCATGGTTTCTGGACTTCAGACCTTAGCTTTCATAATTCTGCCTCTGTAGTTGTTTTTCCTCCAATGTGTCCCTTTTCTGCCCCTCTTAACTCAAACTGGCAGTGGTTCCAGAATTACAATACTCTTGTTGGCTTTCTATGTAGTAAGCAAGAATCATGTCCATCAGACAAAAGGAGCTTCCACAAACCCTTCCTGGATAACTCCATCTCCAATCCTGTTTTTTTTCTGAAATGGCTGACTGGTTCCATGTTTGGTTAAATCCTCACATGGGGCACTATTCTCTTAGGTCTCCTTTTCTGGAAGCCCAGAATTTTCCAGGCCATCAATTTCTGATTTTTTATTCCTGAGAATTTATGTTTAAGCTTATCTCTTTCTTGTAACATTTCACTATAAGTTGCAAGGGAAACTAGATTACACTTTCAACATTTAATTTGGAAATCTTTTCTGCTAAGTATCCAAATTCATGGCTTTTGAAATCTGCCTTCCAGACAAAGCCACTAGTTAGTTTTACCAGATTGTATGTCATTTTAAAACAAGGATCACCTTCTTTCCAGTTTGCAATGGCACATTCCTTATTTTTGTCTAAAGTCTCATCAGAGATATCTTTGGAGTCCACAATTCTACCAACAGTCTCTTCAAAGTATTCTAGTCCTTCTCTTTCACATTTCTTTCATAATCTTCCCCTTACCCATTAAAAAGCCACTCCAATACATTTGGTATTTGCAAATTGCAGCAGCACTCCCTTCTCTGGTACCAAATTCTGCTTTAGTTTGCAGGTTTCTGGAGTATGATATACCAGAAATGAAGCAGCTTTTAAAATGGAAAATTTATTAAGTTGCTAGTTTACAGTTCTATGGCCATGAAAATGTCCAAATTAAAGCAAGACTATAAAATGCACAATCTAAGGCATACAGGAAAAGATACCTTGTTTCAAGAAGGCTGATGATGTTCAGTGTCTCTTTCTCAGCTGGAAGGGCACATGGAAAAACCTGCCAACTTTCTCTCCAGGAATCTTCAATGGCTTCCCCAAGGCTCTTTCCATTCTTCTGGCTCTGTCAATTCTGGTGGCTCTTGTGGCTCTCACGGCAGTTTCCAAAATAGTTCCCTCTTAAAGGACTTTAGTAAGCAGCTCCGCCTTGAATGGGTGGAGACCATCTCCATGGAAACTATCTAGTCAAAGCTTACCACCTACAATTGGTTGGGTCTCATCTTCATGGGAACAATAAAAAGGATTCCACCCAGCATATTGAATGAGAATTAAAGGACATGACTTTTATGGCCTACACAAAAGATTCAAACAGGCGCAATCACTAAGCACATCAACATGCAAGCAGCTGAACAGCTATAACCCAGCCTAATGACCAAATTAAAATACCAGAGGAGACACAGACTTTGGAACAACTAATCAAAGATTTTCATATAACAACTAAGTAAAATCAATGGAATGGTTAATGACATAAAAGAAATAAAAAACACACTAGAAGAGCATAAAGAACAACTTGAAAGAATAAATAGAAAAATAGCAGATATAGATATTAAAAATGCATTAGACAAAATAAAAAATATACTGGAGATGCACAACAGCAGATTTGAAGAGACAGAAGAAAGAATAAGCAAACTAGGGATGAGGACAACTGATTCTGAACACACAAAAAAGAAAATGACAAAAATGACAGAAAATGCTGGATTTTGAAGGGCTGTTTTATTTATGTATAACCTGGTACTTAGAGATAAGAATTAAGCTGACCAGGTCAGAATTAAGGTAATTCAGAATACAGGGGTAAGAAAGACACTGTCTGTATTTTAGAACTTCACCTATTCTTTGAGACAAAAAGAAAGTTTTACTTTGTCCAGAACCTAAGTTTTCTGTAGCACATAGTCTAACTCAACCTGTCTGTATAGTATTGGCAAAGTTCTTGAGGGATGGGAGAAAAGTATGCAACTATTACATTTTAACACTGGGGAAATCCCAGATACTGTGTCAAACATTAGGGGCACCCAAATCAATAGACCAAGCCCTGGATCTTGAGGCTTGTTCTTGTGAAGCTCATGTATGTAGTGGAGAACATTAGCCTACCGCTAGGTATGCTGAACAGTCACATCTGTAGGATGTCTTTTGTTGCTTAGATGTGGATTCCCTCTCTCTAGGCCCAACTATGTAAGTGAAGTTACTGCCTTCTCCCCTACATGGGACAGGAGATCCAGGGATGAATGTGTCCCTGGTGGCATGGAGATGACACTTAGGGCTGAGCCTGGCCCTGGCACCATGGGATTGACAATGCCATCCTGACCAACAGGGTGAAAAGAATTGTAACAATTAAAGTATATATAAGTATAAGTGGCTGAGAGAGTTCAAATAGAGTCAAGAGGATACTTTGGATGTCAATCTTATGGAAGCTTCAGTTAAACATTGCTACCAATGTTAATTTGCCAAATCCAACTGAAACCATTCCTGCCAATCCTAAAGAATACCTAGGGCATTGTATAAGATTCTACAAATGTTCCATATACTAGGTAACTTTCCAGAAGCCTCCAGATGTGTCCCTGGACCAGATAAGTCTTGAAATGCAGAGAGGCCAACCTCTCCAGTACACGAACTAGTTCTATCCCCCCCATCCCATATTATTGACAGCACTTTCCAACATGAAAAAGTTAGAATGGGCACACCCAAAATACCCCTAAATAGTGGCAGAAACATCAAAGGTGATGATGTAATTTAATATGTAAAGTATGTAAGAAGTGTCTAAGTTATGGGAAAAAAGGGCAATTTTTCCCCCAAAGTAAAATAACTCATTGTTGCACAATGAGAAATAGAATGTGTAGAATAAAATGGATAGATGTAGAAAGTTTTACAAGTCTTGCTGGAAGTGAATTTTACTGGTTGTTGTTAAGGTTGGCTAAGATATTATATTTTAATAAGATTTTTAGTAGTTTTCTTATCAGAAGTATTTTCATACAAAGCAAGGATTTTGTTTCAACTTTATTAAAATGACAATGTTCTCCTCAGTGGCAAGAATCCTCACCTGCAAAACTGGAGACTCAGGTTCTGTTCCTGGAGCCTGCCCATGACAAAAAAAAAATACACACTCTCTTGGATTATTACTTTTCTCTTAGTGACAAGCTATAAAAGGTTTTTAACCATCTGAGCAATCTGTCTAGATGACAAAGATTCCGCCTTATCAGCACAATATACTTACTGAGATATATGTTAACCATCTCCTTCCTTATTGTTTTAGATAATGGCTCCTCATTTTTAAAAAATTGACTTTTAAAAATCATGTTAACTCTTCTTACTTTCAAATTTTCATGTCACCTTGATTCAAGAAAGAACCAAAAAGAAATGCAAAAACAAAATTTCAATAGATGTGCAGAGGAGGACCTAGACAAAGAGACTGAGAGAGGAAACTCATAGAGAAAAGGAGAGAACAAGCAGTGAGTAGTATCATAAAACTGATGGAAAAGAGATGTTCAGGAGGAAAAATTATACAACAGTGTCATATATTTGGGAAAATAGATTTAACAGTTATAATTAAATCACATTGAATTTACCATCAGGGAGGTAATTTGGAGATTTGCTAGAGCCTTTGGGAGGATTCATGGCTACAGAACATGATTAAAAATGTTTCAAAATATGAATGAGATGTGAGAATTGTCAGGTATCAGAAAATAAAATTTAACATACAAAATGGATTCTGTGGCATGGGGGCCCCTTCAGTTTCTCTCCCTCAGCAGCTCTTCTAATAGAACCTGATGTGACAGCAAGATAGTAAGCACAAATGTGCCAATATCCCATCCACCAGAGGCCAGACCAGATAACCATGAGTGTGAAGTCACAATCTGTACTAGTCTGATATCTCCCAGTGTTGCCTATTAGTCACATGTCACCCATGCCCCACTTGGCATGGTTTTTCCTTTAAAACAAGCTGTCAGAAAGAAAGTTGGAACCATTTTTCCTTTCCTTTCACTAGCAGGTTTTGCTGGCTCCCACCTGCCGGTTCTTCCTTTGCTCTCAATCTGTTTCTCTCTTTCTCAATAAATATTAAGCTTTAACTCTCTGTTTTATGTGGAATCCTTTAGCAACCCGTGCCTAAAAAGAATGAACTCAAAAATCATAGATATTCTCTTCAGAAGCACAGCTATGAGAAAGTATGAAGGGTAGAGTGAGAACATTTTAAAAAATGAGCAAAACATGTCTTTAAAAAAAAAAATAGATTGTGGCAAAGGATCTATCTGCACAGAGCAAGGCTAAGCATTGGAGACTGACCTGGAAAGGAGGAAAGAGTTCTTTCCTCCTCTGAAATCAGGAGGAGGTGCACTTTATACATTACAGTCATAATGTCATTTGCATATAGGAAGGAAATTGAGGGACCAGCGTTTTCTCAATGAAGTGACTGGCAATACCAATCCCAGGAGGCAGCAGGAAATCAGTGGGAAGGAGACTTTTAAGTGTTAAAATTTGCAAAACAGCTAGAATTAGAAAGAAACAATGTATTGAAAGTAGGAGAACTACTTTCATGAAAATACTGTTTCAAAACATAACAGCTCAAAATCAGGGGGATAAGGTTTAAAAATACTATGGGATAAAATAAAACTTGAAAATAAGTGATAAGTGGAGTGAGGAAAAAGTCTTTTGGGGGCAGCAAAAACCAAAAAGAAACCACAACATTCTCTAACAAATAAAAATTTTAGTTCTATATGGAGAATAATTATCCATTGAATGGACTGCAGGCATTAATGAGCTTTATATGCTATCACAGTATCTTCCTTAATCTTAAGTAAATCTCTGTAGAGATATAGTTCCCTTTCTTCTTTTTTCCTTCATTTTGTTTTTTGCAAGGTGATGCATTAATAGATACAATTTGCAAATAATAAAACTTAAATAATAAAAATCACCAATTATTAATCAAGATATAATAGCTATTCTCTGTTTCTTCAAAAGGGAGAAAAATGAAAATATTTGATAGAAATTGTGAATAGACTTTGTGTGTGTATTTGGGTGTGTGTGGATGTCTGTGTATGTGTGGTGGTGGTAAAACATTTTCTTGTGATTTTCCTCTTGCTTTCTTTTATAGGAAAGCTTCATGCAGAGAGTGGAAGATGGAAACTTCTTGTCCAGATTACACTAATACACTATAATTGGGAAATCTGGATGATGTACTTGATTTTCAATCCAGGAGCAATAAATATTAAAACAAAGTCAATAGCTTTAACATATTCATTTTTTACTATAAACCCTAACACTTCCATGTAATACTGTAAGCAATATAAACCAGCCATTAGAAATGTCAGCATTGAGGATTAAATTATACTTGGAAGAAGAAAAGTCTAGGAGCAAGAGAATTTATAGAGGCCCTTTGATGAAAGAACTCCTGCCTCACTAGAATCCCTGCTACCTCAGGGTTGGGATCTTAGTTCTGTTACCAGACAAAGGCCATGAATTCTTCTGCCTGATGTGATCTATAACCAATTCCTGAGACACTGAGGTTTCAAAGAGAGTAAGAATTTACTACTCCATGTGTAGCAAGAGAACAGACGGACTAACAGCCCAGAATCTGTCTCCCTGAGTTTAGGGATCTCAAGGTTTTTAAGGATTTTAGCAAGAGGAGATGAGGTCATTTCAGATAAAAAGTTCAAATTAGAAAAGGAGACAAATGTTATCATTGTCATTTCAATAGGAGAACATAAACTGAAAGGAGGGGAGGCAGAGCTATCACTTCAGTACTAACGGAGGAAGGAAGGAAGTAGTTATTGGCCAACTTCATTAGCATTAGGGCCTTTGCTGTACTAGAAAATGACCAGATAAAGGGTGTAACAACTCTTACAGTCGCAAAGGCACAGGATAAGTGCTTTTACACTCATTTAAGATATCAGGGAAGCTGAATTATAGTTTAGGGCTTTCAGGTATTCCCCTGTCTTCTCCAATATCCCAGAAAGCAAAAAAGGAATGATTCCATAATCAAAATCATCCCTTAAATCCTAATTTCTCAGTTACACTTCTAGGTTAAAGGCCCTTCCATCCCTGAGACAATTATGGATAAAACATCTCCTAAAATTTCTTTTCAGTGAGTTCTCAAAACAAATTATAGCAAAAAGAGGAAAATGCTACCCACCAAATACTGCTTTTTCCCATACTTAGGGATGTATAAATGGATCAAATTTCAATATCTGATGGATCAACTCAAAATAACTTGGTCATTAAATTTTAGTCTGTATAGAATTAAAATTTAATCATGTGTATATTCAGTTAAACAATATTATTTTGTTCCTATATATTAGAAATGTGGAGAAATCAACAGAGATGATGCTAAACGTATCATTTTTCTTGTTTTTGTTTCTTTACCACAAATGAAGTTACAAATGCCAAAAAAACTAAAAATCAGCTAACAGAGTTATTCTGATATACTAAATGATTCTATGCTTCTACAATAGCACATTTAAAATACAGTAGAAAGATAGCACCAACCAGACTCTCTAACAATTATATCATAGCTGGTATCAAGTTTTTGTTTGATTTGTTGCTTTAAGAAATGGGCACCTACTATCTAACATATTTCAAGTCCCAGTAAAGAGAAATGAAGACCTGGTTATTCTTTATGAGTAAATAACATCCTGTCATTCACATAGAAGAAATGCAATACATTTTTTAAAAATAATTTTTTGAAAATGTCGAACCCAAAGTCATGCCAAGTGTCCTGAAAATTAAACAATGTTCTCGGGTAAGGATCACCAATTGCATGGTGTTCCTTCAGGTTCCTAACCACAGGATTTGGATGTCTGGCATCAGTGACATCTGTGTGTTACAATCTTGAGACTTATTTCCCTCTTCAGTGTTGCTCCTGGAAGTTGATTCCAACCAAACTTCACCTTTTAAAAAATGTTTGAGCTTTTCAGAGGCAAGGAATATGATGGTCTTTAAAGCTAAAATTTCCCTGGGGAAACATTTCCTTGATCTATTTACAATGTAGAATTGATAACTGGTTAACAGTAGAAGCTCAATGCATTACTATAATACACAGGCACCATATATAAGATGTAATGAAACTGGTCTATCAGTATCATTTTCACTAAGTGGTTAAGAGTAAAGATTGTATCAATTTCTCCACCTTTTATAATCTAAACTCTGATCCAGAAAATGTTTGTATCTTTTTTAAACTATGTGAAATTGTTGATCATATTTAGGAGATCTATTTCTGAAGAGTGGTTACACATTTTTTTGAATTGAATGCTGTCTAATTGCTATAGGGACAAACCTGCTACCTTGATATCATTAGCTCCACACTTAGGATACTGGATTACTAGAAAGAGACATATTACCAATTATCATACACACTTTTCCTATTGTATTTTGGCCTCCTAAATAGAATCAACTTATTATCTACAGAAAAAAACACATCCAACATGACCTCAGTAAATGGATTCTTCCTCATGGAATTTTCTAATGATTGTAAGTTTCAGATTTTACAAGCACTGTTCTTTTTGGTGACATTACCTGCTGGAATTGTATCAATGTCACTATTTTGAACCATCACCTATATTCCTCCATGTATTACTTCTTCTTCTTTTCTTTATTATTAAACATAACAACATACAAACACAAACATTCTTAACATATAAGCATCCCATTCTTTGTATTTAATCAATGACTCACAGTATCATCACATAGTTGTATATTCATCACCATGATCACTTCCCAGAACATTTGGATCACCCCAGAAAAAGAAATAAAAAGAAAAAAGAAAAAAACTCATACACACCACACCCCTCACCCCTCCCTCCCATTGACTGCTAACACCTCCATCTACCCAATATATTTTAGCCTTTGTTTCCCCTATTTTTTCCTATACCCCTTACCACTCCCTTTCATTGATAACTAGTATTTCAATCTACTAAATTTGCTTTAACATTTGTTTCCCCTATTATTTATTTATTTTTAATCCTTATGTTTTGTTCATCTGTCAATACCATATATAAAAGGAACATCAGACACAAGGTCAATCACACAGTCACATTGTGAAAGTTATATCATTATACAATCATCTTCAAGAAATATGGCTACTGGAACACAGCTCTACAGTTTCAGGCACTTCCCTCTAGTGTCTCTAATGTACCTTAAAATAAAAAGGTGATATCTATATAATGCATAAGAATAACCTCCAGGATAACTTCTCAACTCTGTTTGAAATCTCTCAGCCATTGACACTTTATTTTGTCTCATTTCTCTCTTCCCCCTTTTGGTTGAGAAGGTTTTCTCAATCCCTTGATGCTGAGCCCCAGCTCATTCCAGGATTTCTGTCCCATGTTGCCAGGAAGGTTTACCCCACTGGGAGTCATGTCCCACATAGAGAGGGGGAGGGCAGTTGGTTCACTTGTCATGCTGGCAGAGAGAAAGAGGCCACATCTGAAAAAGAAAAGAGTATCTCTGGGGGTGACTTTTAGGTCTAATTTTAAGTAGGCTTAACCTATCCTTTGCAGGGATAAGTTTCATATGAACAAACTCCAAGATTGAGGACTTGGCCTATTGCTTTTGTTGTACCCACTGCTTGTGAGAATATCAGGAATTCTCCACATGAGGAAGTGAGTTTTCCCCTTTTCTTGGCATTCTCCCAAGGGAATTTTACAAATACTTCTTTATTCACTGTTCAAATCACTCTGGGATTTATCAGGGCATCACACTGGACAAACCTTCAAAATCTCAAGCTCTATTCAAGGTTCCATGTACTTATGGTGTTCAATTAACCTGTCCATATAATTTATATTAGGAAATGCACTAGTCAAAATATAAATTTTGTACCAAATAAACATTTCTTGCTTTAGTCTCACAAAGAAGTTGAAGTTTTAAAATATGAAAGACCATCTATTTTCAACACCCTGCAATATTAACATTCCTTTGTTCTTCCCCATTCAAAAACATTTTTTAATTTGCACATTTAGTCACTATCATTGTACACCCAAGACATTCCTAGATTATACCATCTCAGTTTTTATCATCTATCTTTCCTTCTGGTTTCATTTGTGCCCCCAGCCCACTTCCCTCTATCATTCTCACATTCAGCTTCAGTCAGTGTACCAACATTATTGTGCTCCAATTAGGTAGCATTGTGCTATCCATTTCTGAACTTTTACCATCCATCCTGTTGCACAATCTGTATCCCTTCAGTTCCAATTACCCAATATCTAGCCTATTTCTATCTCCTGATGGCCTCTGTTCTTAATTGAAATACTCCAAGTTCATTCATTAATGTTAAGTTCATATCAGTGAGACCATACAGTATTTGTCCATTTGTTGTTGGCTAATCTCACTCAGTATAATGTCCTCAAGGTCCATCCATGTTGTACATGCTTCATGACTTTATTCAATTTTATAGCTGCATTATATTCCATCATATGTATATACCACAACTTGTTTAGCCACTTGTCTGTTGATGGACATTTGGGCTGTTTCCATCTCTTGGCAATTATAAATAATGCTGCTGTAAACTTTTGTGGGAAAATGTCCATTTGTGTCCTTGCCCTCATGTCCTCTGAGTAGATACCTAGCAACAGTATTGCCATATCACATGGCAATTGTATATTTAGCTTCCTAAGGAACCACCAAACTGCCTTCCACAGTGGATGTACCATTTTACATTCCCACCAACAGTGGATAAGTATGCCTCTTTCTCCACATCCTCTCTAGCACTTGTTTTCTGTTTTATTGATAATGGCCATTCTGGTGGTGTGAGACGATATCTCATTGTGGTTTTGATTTACATTTCTCTAATAGCCAGGGAAGTTGAGCATCTTTTCATGTGCCTTTGGCCATTTGTATTTCCTCTTCTGAGAAGTGTCTGTTGATGTCTTTTGCCCATTTTGTAATTGGATTATTTGTCTTTTTGTTGTTGAGTTGAACAATTTCTTTATATATTCTGGATACTAGACCCTTATCTGATATGCCATTTCCAAATACTGTCTCTCATTTTGTAGGCTGTCTTTTTACTTTCTTGGCAAAGTTCTTTGATGCACAAATGTGTTTAATTTTGAGGAGTTACCATTTATCTATTTCTTTCTTCAATGCTTGTGCTTTGGGTGTAAGATCTAGATAATTGCCTCCTATTATAAGACTTAAGATATTTCCCAGTGAGGAGGGGCCAAGATAGCGGCTTAGCAATGTGCTCATTTTAGTTTGTCCTCCAGAACAACTACTAAATAACCAGAAACAGTACAGAACAGTTCCTGGAGCCACGATAGTGACCGGACACACAGTGTACCCCAGTCTGGACCAGCTGGACCAATTGCAAGTCTCCGGAACCATGAGTTCCCCAAGCCGCGGCGGCCAGCACCCAGCGGCCCTCCCCCACAGGCAGCTTCCCAGAGGGAAACGAAAGACACTCTAACAGTAGCAGGGACTGAATCCAACCAAACACCAATTGTGGCATTAATAAACAAATTCTGACTACTGAAAATAGGCCCCCAGCTCACGCGAAACTGGTCAAGGCAGAGGTCGCTTATTGGGCTAACTGAAAAAGAGGAAAGGGGACAAAATGGGGTTTTTGTGGCTGTTTCTACAGAGGCTTGGCTGCCTCTGGATTCAGTGGTGGGACTACTCGGGCTGCAACTGCCCCACGCATAGGCAGAAACAGACTGCTTTCAGGGCTATCTCCCACCTGTGCCTTCCCCAGGGGAGGGGTGAAGCCCAACTTAGGTGGAATCCCTCTCTCAAGGAACTCAGAACCTAGGGCTTGTCAATTTGAAGCCATTAAAACCAGCCTACAACCTCTCCTCTGTCTCCACCATGCCCCCAGCAGGGAGAGCCTTCCAAAGTTAAAGGAGTCACGACATCTTTTGCTGGTGGGACCTGCAGGCAGACAAGTACCACATACTGGGCAGGATAAGAAAAACAGAGCCCAAAGACTTCACAGGAAAGTCTTTCAACCTGCCGGGTCTCACCCTCAGGGAAAACTGATGCAGGTGACTCCTTCCCCCTGATAGGAGGCCAGTTTAGTCTGGGAAAACCCGGCTGGAGCCTGTAATACCTATGTAGACCCTCCTAAGGGTGGGGAGGGAAAAGGCACCTTACAAGCAGGACAAGAAACAAGAAAACAAGAACTGAAAAATTACCCTTTGTTAAACAAATCTTAAGCTAGAGGCCCAGAGAAAGCTGAACTGAAGGTCAAAGAACAGATAGACAACAAACTCATCTAGCAACAAAACCCTAGGTAAGATAAGTGAAAGCAATCTCCAGAAGAAACTAATTAAGGTAATTAAATGTATAGATGCCAGCAAAAAATAACAAATCACACCAGGAAAATTGAAGATATGGCCCAGTCAAAGGAATAAACCAATAGTTCAAATGAGATACAGGAGCTGAAAAAACTAATTCAGAATATATGAACAGAAATGGAAAACCTCATCAAAAACCAAATCAATGAATTGAAGGAGGACATGAAGAGGGCAAGGAATGAACAAAAAGAAGAAATGGAAAGTCTGAAAAAACAAATCACGGAACTAATGGGGATGAAAGATACAGTAGAAGAGATGAAAAAAACATGGAAACCTACAATGGTAGATTTCAAGAGACAGAGGTTAGGATTAGTGAACTGGAGGATGGAACATCTGAAATCCAAAAAGAAACAGAAACTATAGGGAAAAGAATGGAAAAATATGAGCAGGGAATTAGGGAATTGAATGAAAATATGAAGCGCACAAATATACGTGTTACGGGTGTCCCAGAAGAAGAAAAGAAGGTAAAAGGAGGAGAAAAACTAATGGAAGAAATTATCACTGAAAATTTCCCAACTCTTGCAAAAGACCTAAAATTACAGATCCAAGAAGTGCAGTGCACCCCAAAGAGAATAGATCCAAATAGACGTTCTCCAAGACACTTACTAGTCAGAATGTCAGAGGTCAAAGAGAAAGAGAGGATCTTGAAAGCAGCAAGAGAAAAGCAATCCATCACATACAAGGGAAACCCGATAAGACTATGTGTAGATTTCTCAGCAGAAACCATGGAGGCAAGAAGACAGTGGGATGACATATTTAAATTACTAAAAGAGAAAAACTGCCAACCAAGAATTCTATACCCAGCAAAATTGTCCTTCAAAAATGAGGGAGAAATTAAAACATTTTCAGACAAGAAGTCACTGAGAGAATTTGTGACCAAGAGACCAGCTCAGCAAGAAATACTAAAGGAAGCACTAGAGACAGATATGAAAAGACAGAAGAGAAAGGTGTGGAGAAGAGCATAGAAAGAAGGAAAATTAGATATGACACATAAAATACAAAAGGCAAAATGGTAGAGGAAAATACTACACAAGCAGTAATAACACTAAATGTTAATGGATTGAACTCCCCAATCAAAACACATAGACTGGCAGAATGGATTAAAAAACAGGATCTTTCTATATGCTATCTACAGGAAACACATCTTAGACCCAAAGATAAACATAGGTTGAAAGTGAAAGGTTGGGAAAAGATATTCCATGCAAATAACAACAGAAAAGAGCAGGAGTAGCTATACTAATATCCAACAAATTAGACGTCAAATGTAAAACAGTTAAAAGAGACAAAGAAGGATACTATGTACTAATAAAAGGAACAATTCAACAAGAAGACATAACAATCATAAATATTTATGCACCAAACCAGAATGCCCCAAAATACGTGAGGCAAACACTGCAAACACTGAAAAGGGAAATAGACACATCCACCATAATAATTGGAGACTTCAATTCCCCACTCTCATCTATGGACCGAACATCTAGACAGAGGATCAATAAAGAAACAGAGAATTTGAATATTACAATAAATGAGCTAGACTTAACAGACATTTATAGGACATTACACCACACAACAGCAGGATACACCTTTTTCTCAAGTGCTCATGGATCATTCTCAAAGATAGACCATATGCTAGGTCACAAAGCCAGTCTCAACAAATTTAAAAAGATTGAAATCATACACAACACTTTCTCAGATCATAAAGGAATGAAGTTGGAAATCAATAATAGGCAGAGTGCCAGAAAATTCACAAATACGTGGAGGCTCAACAACACACTCTTAAACAACCTGTGGGTCAAGGAAGAAATTACAAGAGAAATCAGTAAATATCTCGAGGTGAATGAAAATGAAAACACAACATATCAAAACTTATGGGATGCAGCAAAGGCAGTGCTAAGAAGGAAATTTATTGCCCTAAATGCCTATATCAAAAAAGAAGAAAGGTCAAAAATTTGGGAATTAACTGTCCACTTGAAAGAACTGGAGGAAGAACAGCAAACTAACCCCAAGGCAAGCAAAAGGAAAGAAATAACAAAGATTAGAGCAGAAATCAATGAAATTGAGAACATGAAAACAATAGAGAAAATCAATCAAACCAGAAGTTGGTTCTATGAGAAAATCAATAAGATTGATGGGCCCTTAGCCAGATTGACAAAAAGAAGAAGAGAGAGGACACAAATAAATAAGATCAGAAATGGAAGAGGAGACATAACCACTGACCTCACAGAAATAAAGGAGGTAATAACAGGATACTATGAACAACTTTATGCTAATAAATACAACAATGTAGATGAAATGGACAACTTCCTAGAATGGCATGAACAACCAACTTTGACTCAAGAAGAAATAGATGACCTCAACAAACCAATTACAAGTAAAGAAATTGAATCAGTCATTAAAAAGCTTCCCAAAAAGAAAAGTCCAGGACCAGACGGCTTCACATGTGAATTCTACCAAACATTCCAGAAAGAATTAGTACCAATCCTGCTCAAACTCTTCAAAAAAATTGAAGTGGAGGGAAAGCTACCTAATTCATTCTATGAAGCCAACATCACCCT
>PVIY010034756.1:0-16944 GCA_004026745.1 Myrmecophaga tridactyla
ATAATATGTGATTGGGGAATGGAACTAGCTGATGTTCTGGAAGGGCTGGCCCCTCTGCATCTAATGCATATTTTAAAACCGTAGCTTCACACTACACCCACAGCAGGGCACACCATGTATATATACATGTGTATGTTTCCTATAAATGAAGCAAAGTATCACAAAACAAATACTTTGTGCAATATGTTCTGCTATCCTCAATTCTTCCATCTCATTAAAATAAAAATCAGGTCATGATCAATTGATTTCACAACCCACCAATAGGCTGTCGCCATCAGGTTGCACTGCTGTAAGAATATTGCTCTGGCCCTTGTGGGTAAAGCGGTTTGGGGGGGGGTTGGGGGAGACAAGAAAAGCTACTGGAAGACCTGTGGGGAGGATAGTACTAGGCAAAAGAGGATAGGGGATTGGACTAGAGCATTTACATGGGGCAAAGGCAGGTGCACAGGTACGGGATATATTTTAGAGGCGGCATGGAAGGGATTTACTAATGAATTAGATGTAAGGGGAGAGAGAGGGAAGAATTAGTGATGACTTAGATTTTGACAGGCTTTCCAGGGAACAGCAGCATGCTGAGTACTGATCTGGGGCAGCCTGGGGAAGGAACAGATTTGGGCCATGTCAATTTCAGGCCTATTGCATCTATTTTAATTGTGCCTGCTCTCTGCTCAGGGAGGTTAGAGTCAGCAGAAGAGAAGGTACATGGAAGGGAAAAAGCAATCCCACAATGAAATAAATTAAGGAGAAACAAAAAATTTACTGCCTAGTCATGGCTTGTTCTGTCAGGCACTGTACTGAAAGTGCTACAGACATTCATTTAAGTCTCAGAATGACCCTAAGACATAGGTGCCATTAGTATTTACCCTTTAAAATTTTTTTTTTTTTTTTACATGGGCAGGCACTGGGAACCGAACCTGGGTCTCAGACATAGCAGGAGAGAACTCTGCCTGCTGAGCCACTGTGGCCTGCCCCATTATTATTTATGCTTTATAGAAGCAGCACAGAGAGGTTATTTCCCCTGTTCTTAGTCACACAGCAAATATGTGAGGCAGCTGAAGATTCGAATTGGGTGTACTTACTTGCAAACCTGTAATACAGCTCTGTCAGAGGAAGAGGTGCCAACCTCCTGGAGAAGGAGCTATCTTTTTTTTTTGTTACATGGACAGGTACCGGAAAGTGAACCGGGTCTCCAGCATGGCAGGCAAGAATTCTGCCTGCTGAGCCACCGTGGCCCGCCCGAAGGAGGTGTCTTAACTTGAAAAGAAGTGCATATTACCTTGCAAAGATGAATAATAAAAGCAGGTTTCAGATCATAAACAGGACATGCAGTTTAAGATCTGCTTTTATAATAAAAAGTTATGGAATTAGTTACTGGAATCATGCGTATCACAAAGCTAACAGTGATATCTGTGGCTATCACTGGCTGGTGGTTTAATTTTTTTCTTTCTTTCTTTCTTTTTTTTTTTTTTTTTTACCTGGGAAGGCACCAGGAAACAAACCTGGGTCCTCTGGCATGGCAGGCAAGCGTTCTTGCCTGCTGAGCCACCGTGGCCCACACTGGTGGTTTAATTTTTGACAGGGATATGATGCAGCCTTGTAAAATGATTTTTTTTTTTAATTAACGAAAAGAATTGAGACCATGTCCTGTGTGTCTCCTGCCTGGGGCGCATGTGACACGTACACCCAGAGAAAAAGGGGCTCCTGGAGGACAAGGGAGGGGTGAGTTGTGACCTCTGAAGACCCAGGCTCTCATCCCAGCACTACCTGTGACTCACTGCGTGGCCTTGGACAAATCTCAAGCCCTCTCTGGACCGTAGGGTAGCTGGTGTGCTGGCAAATATTTAACAACCAGTTCTCCAAAAACAAAATGCAATTTATAGCACTGGCTGATTTCCCTGGTGTAAATATTCCTACTGATTTCAAGCTACTTGTATGACAGACACAGATTGGGAAGAGCTGTGCAGCAGCAGGGCATTATAGAATATTTCTACCACACAAACTCAATGGGCATAAATCCCTTCAAGAGGAAAGATAATAATAAAATATGGTAAAACAATTAGGACATGAAAAGATTTGAGTATTTATTACTTTTGTTTTTAACTTTTTATAACAACTTTTTATGTCTATTTTTTTTAAACATAACAACATATAAACATGGACATTCTTACCATATGATCATTCCACTCTTGGCACATAATCAGTAATTCACAATATCATCACATAGTTGTATATTCATCACCATGATCATTTCTTAGAACATTTGCATCAATTCAGAAAAAGAAATAAAAAAAAATAAAAAACTCATACATACCAGACCCCTTACCCCTCCCTCTCACTGATTGCTAGTTGTTCCATCTACCCAATATATTTTAGCCTTTGTTTCCCTTATTTTTTTTCTATACCCCTTACCACTCCTTTTCATTGATCACTAGCATTTCAATATAACTTAACTTTTAATGTTGACTGTTGGCTTACCAAATTCCTAAAACTGCAGCAGTTGGCTCCAGTGAGTGGTGTGAAGCTGGCTCGTGCACACCACTTCCCAGGTACGTTTTGGGCTATGACAGTCTGAAGGTCCAAGGTCAAGAAGGTGTTAAAAACCCTCTGAGGCGAACTGAAGGGGAGAACCCCAACTTCTACTTGGTCCACACACCCACAAGTCGTCTCAGCTCAACTCATTCCGGAAGGAGGGAGAGGAAGGAGCATAGGCAGAGAAGGACTCCAACCAGGAAGGGCTGGCAGCATTAGTGTTATCACGGGAGCTGATTTTCCCTGTCTTATCAATGGCAGAGAGCGGGGAAAACAATACTCCTGACTCGACCTCTCACATCAGAAGCCAACAGGAAAGCACCACCCCCGCCCCGACGTGGGTCTGTGATGGCTCGGCCCATTGGAATGGGCTCGGAATCCTGTCCCAGCTCTGCTCTCCTATGTTCTGTCTGCTTTTCTTTCCATATTTCAGCACACTGGTTACACAGCTCTGAGTCTCAGCTTTTCATCTCTGAAATGGCCCGACCTGCCAGGTGCTGAGACTTCAGAGGGCGCAGCTACCTGCTGCTCCCCATGAAGACCACGGCATCGTTAAGGCCAGAGATCCTGCTTCTTGGCTCTGTGTGCCCCACGTGGACCCCACTCATTTCCTGGGTCATCTTCCCTTTGGGAGTTGTGTAGATCCTGGGAGTATTACACCCTCCTCCCGATTTGGAAACAGGCCCAGAGAGGCCAGGGCAGTCCGCAAGAGTAGTCAGAGGACTAACTACACGCACATTTGGCAAAACTAAAACGTCTAATGACATCAAGTGTGGGAGAGGGAGTGGACCCACAGCATCTCTTATGCGTTGCTGGAAAACACTTGGCAGTTGACCTCATAAGTAGATACAAGCTATTGCCAAGGTCTCAGTTTTTATGTTGGCGGATTTCTTTGCAGGAACTTATTACATTAATAAACAAAAATGGTATTATGAACTGAGGGTTTGGGCTAATGCCTTTCCACACGCCGGGCCTGAGAGAGATGGAGCAGGTCGGCACAGGGAAGCAGGAGACTCGGGCTGCTGCCACCAACCCGTTTCTAGGGGACAACTCAAAAATCACAGAAGCAGACACGAGAGGATTTTCCCCTTTTAAGCCTCAGTTTCCCTATCAGTGAAATGAGGTTTTTAGATCAGATCATCTAGGAGCCCCTTTATGGATTGGTGGTGGAACTCAGGAAGGTTTATTTCTGAAAGGTTTAGGAGGTGAAAGGGTGAGAAAGAAGGATGGTAGACCGGGAAATTTAAAGCAGGAGGGTTTATTTCTGCGCTCCCGGGCTGAGCTGACCAAATCCAAGACGGAGGGAGGTGAGTCAACACCTCGGTGATGGTGTGGGCGGTTTTTAAGCAAGGGGGTCAGGTGACTTCCGGAAGGGGCGGTTCTCTGGAAGTCAGGTGTCCGGAAGGGGCGGTTCCAGAAGCCATGTTGGGAGGGGCGACACAGCCTCCGCAGCTCCAGTTGCAGTGTGCTTCCCGGTTCCCCTGAGCTAACAATTTCTATCCCTCATCACAGTCCAAGAAGGTGTCCTTGTCAGATGCCCTCCAGGGCTGATATAGGAACCCAGCCTTTTCTATCTTTCAGACACTCTTCTAGTCTCAGGAATGGGAGAGACAAACCTTGCAGAACCCATCCCACCCCTAACTGCCCCCCCTCATCAGAGACACTGCTTCTACCCATGTTCCTACTGCTGAGTGACTTGGCCCCAGCCCTACTGCAAGGAAAGCTGGGAAAGGAGGGGAGGGCAAGCATTGACTCTCCCTGCCAGAGCCCGCTTCGTTTCTATAATCCTCTGTGGCTCTGAGTTGTCCCAGACCAGATTTGACAGTGTCCTATCTCTGGGCCCAGAAACCAAAGACTTTTCTGAGTTCAGTCATTCCTTAAGTAAACAGAGGGTCTGCTCTGTTCCAGCTCTGGATTAGGCAAAGGGGATCCCTCCTGCTCAGGACTGGCCATTTTGCCAATTTTTCTGTTTTCCCTTCTATTAACTTATTTTTAACTTTTTACTGTAGTAACATGTATATAACTCAAAATGTTCCATTTTCACCACTTTCAAGTGTACAGTTCAGTGGTATTCATTACATTCACAATATTCTGCTACTATCACTAACATCCATTACCCAAACTTTTTCATCACTGCAAACAGAAACACTGCATCCATTAAGCAATAATTCCTAATTCCCTTCACCGCCCTCCCAGCCCCTGGTAACCTGTAATCTACCATCTGTCTCTATTGACTTGCTTATTCTAGGTATTTCCTATAAGAGAGATCATGCGATATATATGTGTTTTCATGTCTGACTTATTTCAATCAACAAGATATCTCTAAGGTTTGTCCATGTTGTCGCGTGCATCAGGACTTCATTCCTTTTTATGGCTGAGTAATATTCCACTCTGTGTATATACCACATTTTGTTTATCCATTCATTGGTGAATTGACAGTTGGGTTGCTTCCACCTTTTGGCTTTTGTGAATAATGCCACTGTAGACAATGGTGTACAAATATCTGTTTTAATTCCTGCTTTCAATTCCTTTGGCTCTATACCAAGAAGAGGGATTGTCAGTTTGGGTGGTGACTCTATGTCCACCTTACTAAGGAACCACCAAACTGACCTCCACTGTGGCTGTACCATTCTACACCACCACCAACAATGCATAAGGGTTCCAATTTCTTCACTTCCTTACCAACAATTGTTATTTTCTTTTTTTTATAATGGCCATCATAGTAGTATTTCTTGTAGTTTCGATTTTCATTTCCCTGATAACCAGTGATGTTGAGTGCCTTTTCGTGTGCCTAAGGGCCATTCATATATTGTCTTTGGAGAAATATCTATTCAAGTCCTTTCCTTGTTTTTTGTTTTTTTTTTGTATGCCCTATGGCCAGGGGCACATTTCATTCTTTTCCATGTGAGTATCCCATTATTGCAGCACCATTTGCTGATTTTTTTTTTTTGAGGGGAAGTGTATGGGCCGGGAATCAAACCTGGCTCTCCCATGTGGCAGGCAAGAATTCTACCACTGAACTACCCTTGCACCCCTTTTGCCTATTTTTAAATTGGGTTATTTGTCTTTTTTGTTGTTGATTCGTAGCACTGCTTTCATATATGGCTCGTTTATTATTTTAAGAACAGTGGCTGTGAAATTGGAAGGAAGGGAGGAAAGTCATTACCGCCTATGGCTCCTGGGTGGGGAAAAGCCAGCTCCCTCCTACCACTTCTCTGCCAGCATTCCTCCAGTTCCTTCCAGAGCAGAGGGCTGGAGGGGTTTGCTATTTTGCCCAAGGCCACACGTGAATGGCTGGACCCTGACATCCAGGCCTGTGTCCAGCCTTAATGTGAGCACTTCCTGAGGACCTTCAGGAGAATGGGGCCAAAAGAGCATCTGCTGTCTCCCTTTACCCTGGGAGTCACACAACAGCCGAAACAGGCCAGGGGGAAAGACTCAACTGGCTGATGTCACACTGCTAGGTAGAGGACTATCTCCAAAAGCCCTGCCTTTTCCACAACTCAGAACCTGCACGCAGTGGCAGGATGAACTTAAGGTTCAGGGATCCACTCACTTTTTGGGGGCCCCTTAGGGGTTAGCCGATGGACTGTGGGTGCGGCCTGGAGGGGTCAGGCTGCTCTCCAGTCTTACTGTTTGTGCATTCTGCAGAGACATCTGGGGTGACTGTGGGCTGAAACCTAGCAAGTGTTCACCAAGCTGGATGTCCTGGAAGGGGCTGCATCTATAGGAGAGAGTGCCATTTCTGTGTGTGGGCAAAGGCTAGTTCTGCACAAATCACCATATAGGTTAGAGAGCACCTGGGAGGAAGGGTATAGGGCTGGAATAGCAAACAATTTTCATCTTTTCAGCCAACTCCAGCTGACTGTTAGTGGCGACGTGGAGGGCTGTGTTGAGAAGGAATCTGAAGTCTCGTCTCTGCTCAGAGATGCCTGCCACGGGTGGGGTGTGGGGCAGCGGTCCGTGCAGAGGGAGCCGAGCGTTTGCCATTTTGCCATCTCTGCTGTAAACTGACACCTTCCCTGTCAACACATACTACATAGGAACCCAATCCCAGCCCTGGCCCAGAGGAGAGAGAAATCCCAGCCTTCCCTTGGTGTTCTTTGCGCTTCATTCCTGAGGTATGGAAGCAGGTGGGTGGGTTCAAGATGGTTTGGGATTCCTTTGCACCATAAATTACCTTAAAGCACTTTTTAGAAGTTGGCAAATTAATTTACACAGAATTGTGTAGACCTGCGTTCTTCCCCGGTGTTCTCTGCCTGCGTTTCAGGCCCAATTGAAGGCTGATGTCTCCAAGCACATCCTCTGTTTGCTTCTCTCTCCCAACTTTCCCCTGTGTCTCTGAGATGGGAGATATAGACATGAAACTCCACCAAACACCCATCAGGCTTGTTGCCAGAGCAACTTTAGGGGCAGGACGTGCCACTACGTATTCCCCATCATCCACCTGGCTCCAAATAAAGTGAACGAATATTGAAATTATCAAAACCCCTGCTCCCCCATGACCATAACTCTTAGCTAGCGGAACACTTTCCTCTTCTGTTATGTACGTAGAAATCGATAGGGATGGGATCAACATTCCCATTTTATAGCTGGTAAAACAGACTTGCAGAGAGGGGAGAGACCTGTCCAAGGTCACTCAGCCAGGTTCCTATTCTCCCATTCCTGTATTCTTTCCATTATCTCAAGATGAAGACTATGGGGTGGATAGAGCCACTGTCAGGGTGGGGCAGGGGTACCTAGGAGCGCCCCCCCCTCCTGCCCCGACTGCCAGAAGGGCTCTGACAGAGTGCATAGAGCAGGAGGGAGGCTTGGCCATCAGGTTTACTCTGTGACCCTGGGCAAGTCCCTTTTCTTCTCTGGGCCTTGGTGCCTCCTCCTCTGTAAAGCCAGGGCTCGAACTAGGAACTCTGACATTTTTTTTTTTAATTGAGAAGAATGTTTTCTTTAATTTGAATTATTGGACAAATTGCAAAATAATCCTTTCTGTGTTATAGATTTGGAAATACCAATGAGCACTTAAAATTGATATTGTTCCAATTTGAATGTGAGTGACTAGGAACTATCTAAAAATCAGTGTGTTTGCTTTTGATTATCTAATCAATTGATTAACCCAAAGCCATTTTCAAATAGGGATGGCAATATCAGATCCCTTCTTTAAAAAAGATTCCAGTAATTTAACTTTATCGTACTACTACATTTTAACAACTGGTGGCTTATGTTCTTGAACAACAAAAAAGGTGACTAAAGATTCCTTCTCTGACTCCTGAGAAACTAACCAAACGAAAGCACTCTTTGTGACAAGCTAGTGATGTTTCTAAATGTTTTAAGCTTTAAAACCCCAGTCATTTTCTTCATGGTAGATAACGAGTTTGTGGGAGCAAAAATTAAGGCAAATCAGTTTAGATTATTTATTTGCAAGTTTAAAATGAACACAATTAATTGCAGGAGTCATAAAACTTGGATATTTATTCTTGAGGAATAAATGAGTATTCTATTCTAGATGACATTTATCCACATTTTGGGTGAGTTTTCAAAAATTAAAATAAAAGCATGGGTTTTTCAAAATTATTACTATACTGGCTTTTACAACCATGTTAAATTTATTTAGTATTCTCATGCTATTACCACTTCATGGGAGCATAATTTGTCCATCTGTCCATCCAGTCATCAACCTAGTAAACATTTTTGGATTCTGTGCACCTGGCCTTAAGTAGGAAACATGGAGGGGAGGGAAGAAAGGGCCAGAAGCCATGCATGTGGTCACAGGTATGGCAAGCACCCTTACAGCATCAAGCCCTTCTCTCTGCAATGGTTTCAAAGAAGGATATGGGAACCCCAAGGAAGGTGTCTTCAAACAGTCAAACTCGCAGCCTCAGGCTGGGAACTGTGACAGAAGTGTTTTGTGTGGCTGGCATGCCAGTTCTCCACAGGCTCCATTACTACCTATGGCCTTATACTGGGTGTGTGGTTACCTTCCTGACCCCTGAAGGAATTTGAATTTGCAGCCTGAAGCAGGGGAAAATGCCAGCACATCAAAATAACAGGGCTTAGCCATCACCCAAAAGGGGTTGGGATGCAGAGATAAATTCCAGCTTAGGGTCTAGCTTGGCCCCATCTACTGCCTGCGGTGTCACTGGAAGATGCTCCCTCTCTGAATAGCAATTTTCTCTAAAGAATTGAGAGGAAGCCTAGATCAGTGCTCTAAGTCCCAGCCCCACCCTCCACCTGGGAACCTCAAGGTAGTAGCAGAGTCCCAAAGATGACCCCAAATATTTCCAAGAATGAAATGTTGTCACATTTATTCCCAACCGATGTGTACCTTCTCGTGAAGCAAAGTGGTTCAACACTGTTTTAAAATATAAAGGGTGCTCCCATAGACACGTTTTTTGATGAATAAAAATAGTAAGATAAGATGGGTATATGCACTAGCGTTAGTGGAAATAACTGCAAATTGTTTGATAGACAAAATCTTTGAAAATGTGGAGATCTTGGCAGGAGGAAAATCAGGGATTCTTGATCACGGTGGGAAACGCTTTCTGGTTCACGCGTCCAGAGATGTACCTAGGAGTCCGGCGTGGAGCAGGCAGTGGGGGCCGGGGGCCTGGCACTGGTCTTCTGATTTCCAAGCCAAACCTGGAAATGCGCAGACATCCCCGCAGGTGGGTCGGTGGCTGTCCCCACTCGGGAGGAGAAAACAGGCCGGCTCGCAGAGGCTGGGCGCCACGCCGAGGTCACTCAGTTGGAAGGTGGCCGAGCTGGCGCTTGAACGTCGGGCAGAGGGCTCCCCAGCCAGGTGGGAGGTGGGTGCGGCGACTCCGGTCCCCGCGGGCCGCAGCGCAGGCGCCCGATAACCACTCCGAGACCGAGAGGAGGAAGGACTGCGAGTTTCGGAGACTGTCAGGAGGGGGCGGGAAGGCTGGGGCTAGCGGGGCCGCCCCGGGCGGTGGGTGGGAGCCGCCTTCCCGCGCTCTCCCGGCCCCGTCTGGGTTCCTGGCGACCCGCCGAAGCACCCGGGCACCCGGCGAGGGGCGGGCGGGGGTCGGGACGCAGGGGTGGGGCAGGAGGCGAGGCGGGCCCAGAGCAGAAATAGGAGACGGGAGAGGGGGAGGGGGCGGCGAGGGCAGGGGGCGGGGAGTCCTTCCTGGGGCAGGAACCTGGCCCCCCCCCCCCCCGGTCGCAGCCAGCCCGCCAAGCGATTCTGCAGATGGAAGGAATTAAGTGCGAGGGGGAGGGTCTATGGTGATAGAGGGAGGGAGGGAGAAGTGTGCGCGCGCGGGGGCGTGCATGTGTGTGAGAAAGTGTCTGGGGAGGGGGGACAGACAGACCCCCTGGACGAGACGGAAAGAGACAGAGCTAGGGCCCTTGAGAAAGACGATAAGGCGAGGGGCACAAGGAAACCTTAGTCTACGAGAGAGGGGAGGGCATATGAGAAAGGAAGGAGACAGGAAAGGAAGAACGAGAGAGAGAAATGAAATGCTGGGCGAGGGCTTTGGAAGAAAAGCGAGTACACGGAGGCCGTCCGCAGCGCGAGTGAATATTGCTCAGGCCGGGGCGCCTTGGAACTGCGGGCCAGCTGGGGTTGCTGGGGCGGCCCCCGGGGGGCGGGGCGCAACTGGGCGGGGTTGGGCAGCCAGCCGATCCGCCCTCCAGAGGCCGCATATGTAGATGAGCTTTCGTTTCCGCCTTCTCCCCGCCCCCACTACTCCATATTCAATGAGATGCCCAATGGAAGGCGAGGACGGCGCCAGGCGGGGCGGGGCCTAAGAGGACCCCACCCCAGGAGCGACCGCGGGTGGGTCTGTGCTGAGGCAGATAGCGGATCGCCGGGCAGGGCGGGACGGGGCGGTGCGGGGGGGGCGGGGCCAAAAGTTTCCTGCCCAACTTTCGCTGCCTCCTTCCAACGCCGGCGCGCGCCCGGGCAGCAGTCGGGGGGAGGCGGCGGCAGCGGCTGCGGGCAGCGCGTGGGGCGCCGGGCGCGGGGCGATAGCCGTCGGGGCTCGGGCGGCGGGCAGTGGGCGCAGGCTCCCCGGTGCCCGCCCCTCCGCTGGGGGGGTGGGGGGAGGGCGCGAGCGGGCGGCCGGGGAGGGGCCGCCGCCGCCGCAAAATGAGCCTGCTGTCGGCCATCGACACGAGCGCCGCCTCGGTGTACCAGCCGGCCCAGCTGCTCAACTGGGTCTACCTGTCGCTGCAGGACACGCACCAGGCGAGCGCCTTCGAGGCCTTCCGGCCCGAGCCGCCCGCCGGCGCTGCACCCCCGGAGCTGGCCTTCGGCAAGGGCCGCCCGGAGCAGCTGGGCTCGCCCCTGCACTCCAGCTATCTGAACAGCTTCTTCCAGCTGCAGCGCGGAGAGGTGGGTGCCCCCGCGCGCCCTCGCCCCACCGCAGCGGGCCCTTTCCTATCTGCCCCGCTTTTCCGGGCCCGGCCGGGCCGTGCATGGCCCGGCCCGGCTTGGCTTGGCTTCTGTCAGCTATGCCAAACTCGCCGCCCGAAGTTCCCGGGGCGCTGGGAGCGCGTCACCTCCAGGCTGAGCCCGGCCCGGCACAGCTCGGGCCCGGGCGGGGCCCTCTCGTTCCCTCTCCCGGGGCGCCCGGCTCGGTGGAGACGAGGGGGCCCCTGCGGGGCGGGGACTCCGGCTTCTTTCCAGACAGCCGGGACGCTGCCAGGACGGGGAGCCCCTTCCAAGTGTCCTTCCCACGCCCAAACCCATCCCCCTCCGGCCGCGGCTGGCTGGGACCGAGAGTGCGGATTCTGCTGCGAGTTCTTCGGTCGGGGGCGGGTGGGGGGGGCTTGAAAATCTGTTTTCTCCTCCGACCTCGGCGGTTCCCGACCTGAACGGCACCCTGGAGAATTAGTGATTCGCGCAGAGGACTTTTCCTGCTGTTCTCACACGGGGACCCCCAGATACATCCTCCAGCTGCACGCCCTCCCCCAACCACATAGGAAGTGGTTTTTGAGGGCTTGACCCCGCAGACTGCGCTGTCCCCCGCCCTCCCAGCCTGGAAGGAAATGAAAGGGAAATCCTCTTGAGCTCTTGGAAGGGGGGCTCGATAGCGGGGAGAGGTTCCAGCTGCCCAGCGCCTTCTCCAGAAACCTGGGCCGGCTGCGTTGCGAAGTCCGCCTGTTCAGTGGATTCAGTTACAAAGTCGACGGGGCCTTGCCTCTTCCCCGGCTGGATAAATACGCAGGTTCGCCCTGCCCTCCCAGCCCATTTAGAGGGGGTCTTCTCCAGAGCACTTTTCTCCCTTCAGCTGGACTTCTCCTTCTCCCCCACCTCCACTCACTCCTGCTTCGTCTAAGAATTGCAGACTCCCTTCCGTGCCCTTCGCTCCCAAGCTGGCAGCTGTCTGCAAAGGTGCACGGTGGGGCAAGGGGAGGACACCCATGGGGTTCATTTTCCTTCTAGACCTGGACACATGGGCCTGTTTTAGAATGAGTTGGTTGGGTGAGAAGAGAAGGAGGGGGAGACTCGGGAGGAACAAGCCTGCCTTCCACTCTGCTATTATTTACTAAAACTCCTACTGTGTGCCAGAGCTGGGACTGGTGTCCTCCAGATGTTCCCTTTGGGGTGTGGGGGTGGGGTGAGGGGCATATAGTCCACTGGGGGAAGGCCCAGAGGTGAGCCAGCTCCAGCCAGGCGGAGGGAAGAGCGGGTTGGTGGAATGGATAGAGCTGGGGTGGGGTGAGGTGGGGCATGGGATATGGTTGAGGGAGCTGAGCCTGGAAAGGTACCCTTTGGGGCCAGGCGGAAGCATTGGATAGCCAAGCTCTTTGAAAACTGTAAAGTGGCAGTTCTAAGGAATGGTTCTTGGCTGGGAATTTTTGTAAGAGACTTTCCTGCCTCTTCAGGGAACTGGCTTCAGGGGACCAGAACCTTTGGAGAACTGCTTGTTGGGTGTTTGTTTAGGGCCTGGTCTTTTTTGTTGTTTTTTTCTCTCACTGAACATTTCTTTGGGTTGGTGAGTCCCTGGGCTTTCAGGGTCATGGGCCGTGGGGGCCACAGACAAGCAGGATGATGCAGTGTGATTGGTGATTTGATGGGGGTCCCTCATCCAAGGAGGAGAGTGACCATGGCCACAGGTCAAGTAGGGTCCCAAATCAGCTTCTACTGGTCTCCTCTGCCCCTGCCCTGTAGTGGCTTGTTTCCTGCAGGGGGAAGGGGTTCTCCACTAAGAGGGCCTTGGAGGTTTTGAATATCAAGAGTCCCCAGTTCCTGTAGGAATCAGACATTGTGTCTCTTGGAAATTTCTGGCATCCAGGGTCCCATCTGGGTCTCACTTTGTTGCTGCTTACATCTGTTTCCCCATGAAAGGGCACATTCTTTTGCTGGGGCCAGTGTAGAAGGAGCTGGAAAAGTTTACCTTGAGCAATGGTGGGAAAAACTTCTTGCCCCCTTGACTTTGGAGAAATTCCTGTTTCTCTCTGGGCCTCAGTTTACCCATCTGTTAAATTTAGTGTCTACTTGCCCCCAAGGTGATGCCTACGAGAGCTGTACAAACATGAGAAGATCTGCCTGCGGACAGGCTGGGTCAGAGGAGGCAAGAGGGGCTTCTCTTATGTGCTCACTGGCCGGTGGGTTCCTTGGCGGGCCAGAGGGCAGTGCTTGCTGACTTCTGGGAGGCTCTTTTGGCTTCAGGCTCACTCGCTGTCACCCCCCCACCTGCTTTGCCTCCTAACCCCTCTTGGAGCCCCAGCTGTGTTCCTGGGGACAGGCATTTCCTGCATTCAGGGCTTAGCCAGTGACCTAATATGGCCCCAAAATAGCAACTGGCTGAGAAGGCAAGAAAAAGATACCCCCCACCTTAAATCTGCCTGGGGGCTGGTCGGAGAGGAAACAAGTCGTGTGTGGGCCGGAGAGGACTCTACAGGGGGACCCAGGGGGCCCAGGAGTGTCGCCATTCTGTGTGAGGCTGGCAGGCCCGGTGGCAGTGCCTGCGGATGTGACTTGAATGCTGACCGCTGACTGCGGCCTGTCTGCGACAGCCTCTGTGCCAAGAGCCCACCTCCTCCTCCACCACCCCCAGGCTGCTCCCACCACAATTGCAAAATACCATGAATGCAGCTGGGTTTTAGGAGTGGGGTGTGAGGACGTGGGGGCACAGAAGCCCATTGTGCCCTGGAACCTCGGCTCTGGAGGCTGAAGATAAGCCAAGGGTTCTGAGTGGAACACTGGCTGGGGAGAGGGACGAAGGGAGATGTCAGGGCTCGCATGCATGTGCAGCAGGAAACACCAGGAGGTGGCGTGGGTGCTTGTTGGAGGTCCTGGGGTCATAAGGGTGCCAGGTCAAAGCAGGTTCCTTATACAGTCTTAAAAGGTTACTGGGTCTAGAAACTGGGCCCAGGCCTCATGGGTCCCCCAGGTATCCTGCAGTCTTTGGCACTGGTCTCAACCCTTGGGGTCCCAGATCCTCTGCGAACTGTTGAAAGATGTAGCCTTCCCCCCAAAACATGCCTGTACATACTGACTTGGCACATTATTTCAGGGTGGCTGTGAACTCCAGATTTGAACCCTCACCTGTGACAACAGCTATATGTCCTTTGAGAGAGACCCCTAAGACCTTTGGGAGCACTCCCCCCTCACACCCCGCCACTCCAGGTACCCGAAGAAAGCATTTCTTAGAGGGAGAAGGGCTTGGGCCAGATAGAGGTTTCATCTTTCCTGCCACTTTTGTTTGTACTGGCAATGCCCTGCGTGGTGGGGCTGTGGGATTCTGCCTCAGGAAAAGTAGAGCCCCTCCCTGTGGTGCATTAGCTCTTGGGCCCCTGGAGGGTTGCCCAGAGCCCACCCAGGGCAGTCCCTAAACTCTGTTGGCAGGAGCCGTGACTGACCCACTGTACTCAGGCTGGATTCCTGGAGCAGTTGTTTTTTTACCCTCTTCCTCAAGGGACAGCTGTGGCTTAAGGATGTGACTCTACTGTCAAGGCTTGCTTTCTGGAGGGTAGAAGGGGTTTGGGGTCAGATTAGTTTGGAAGCACAGTGTACCATCCTTTCTTTGGAAATATGCAATGCTCAATAGCACACCAAAGGCTCTGAGAAGTCCTGCAGTGCAAAACCTGGTAACTTTTTTCAGCCCAACGTTTCCCACACCCATTCGACGAGAGAAGGAGTTTTTGGCACAGAAACCTGCCGGTGTGCTTCAGAACATCCCCAGGCCTGGGGACTGCCCCCTTCCCTTCGAGGCTGGTTCCAACCCTTAGGAAGCTCCTCCTGAGCTGTTAATTCAGGTGGTCAACCTGGGTGCTAGCACTGTCTGCTGCAGCGCCAAACACCCCCTCCAAAGGGCTGTGGTATACCCTCTGGAGATTTGAAAACAGCAGCAAGGGGGTCACGGAGCTTAACAGACAGCCCCTCTCCAGGCCTCCAGCCCTTCCTCACTGGCATGGCTATTTGAACCCTCAAAGGAGCCACTGGAGTGTCCTGCCCTAAATAGTCCCCAGGTCCAGACAGTTTTCTAAGGTTTGGACGTGTTATACCCTCGATGGGTGTAGATGAGTCTGACCAATGTGGATGGCTAGAATAAGCCCCAATTCTGCTCACCGATGGGGTTTGCATCACTGAAGGTGATGCTAGTTCCCATCAGCTTTCTGTTGCATAGCCTGGATGGTGTTCAGGGGGCAGCCCCAGGTCCTGGGAGGAATGGCCAGCCCAGCTTAGCCAGGAGTTTGGGAGGATGCCCTCAGCCCCTTTTGCTGAGCTATGACTTCCCAAGGGAAGCTGAGTTATGACTCAGGCGAGGAGGACTTCTATTTGAGAGTCTCTTGGCCATTTGGCCTGGCGTTCCCTCCATCAGATGAAGTTGACTGGATGGGCCCTGGGCTTAGGGTCCTTCTAAGTCAGGTGGGAGGGAGGAAGCAGGCTATACTGGCCATCAGTAATTAGCAGGAGAGAGCCAGGAGTGTTAGCACCAAGAAGAGGGGCCCCAGGGAGGAGGTGACCCTTCAAGTCCCTTACTCTTGCGTGAAGCATCATTCTTGGCATCTCTTTCCTTATAGTTTCCACTATATAGAGGAGAAAGTGGAAGCCTGATGAGTTATCCAGCGAGCCACTGCAGAGCTGTGTCAATGGCCCTTCTGGGTTCCAGCTACAATTGTCACTGGCCCGTCCTGCAATGGGCCCCCAGCTTGGCTCTCACTTGGTCGTTACCTGGGCCGCATGACAGGCAGTAACCAGGGCCATTGTCTAGAGCCTCTGGGCCTCTGGAGTTTTGGCGCTGATCCCAAACCCTTTGAGGAGCATTGGTCGTGGCTACTAGGTTTTCTACCACCAATGCCTCTGCTCCAGCCACTCCCCAAAACCCTGGTACGGGGCTCTTGGGATGTGAGTCCAGAACTGGCCTGGCCTGGGAGAGGCAGAGAGGGAGGGACAGTGAGTGCTTCTTAGAGCTTTTGTCCCCTGTGTGCAGCATCTCTGTTTTCTAGATGGGGGAACCTAAGGCCCTTTAAGAGGAGGATGATACATTCAAGGAACCTGGCAGAATGAGACTCTTATCTAAAGTTGAGGATGCTTGAGCTCGTCTATGTGTGGCCACAGCTGTGTGTGTGTGTGTGTGTGTGTGTGTGTGCGTGCCTCCTTTGACCATACTGGCCTCCTTGAGGTATCTGAACACCAAACGGTCCCATTCCTCCAAGCATCTGTACTTGCTGTTGTTTCTGCCTCAAAATGCCATTCTCTGCCCTGGACAACTGACAGGTTCCAGCTCACTTATTTCTGACCCAGCCAGATGACGCTTCTCGGAAAAGCTTTGCTTGGTTGACTTGGGGAGCAAACCTCCCTCCATTTTCTGTGTCCCTGTAACAAACAAGTTGTACGTGCTTCTGGTAAGCATGGCCCAATAATTGGTCTTGCTGTGTCATCTGCAACACATGTGTCTGTCTTGAGAGCTCAATTGTCAGCACTCTGAAAGGAGGAATCTTGCCATCCCCCTCCTTAGCAGTCCTGGCATCCAGTGCTTAGTCAGTGCCTGGGGCAGTCTGGGTGCTCAGTTAACATTTATTGGATGGATGGTGTTTTAGTTTGTTAAGCTGCCAGAATGCGATATACCAGAAATGGAATGGCTTTTAAAAAGGGAATTTATTAAGTTACAAGCTTACAGTTCTAAGGCCATGAAAATGGCCAAATTAAGGTACCAACAAGAGCTTATCTTTACTCAGTAAAGGCTGATGCCATCCGGAACCCTCTGTCAGCTGGGAAGGCACATGGTTGGCATCTGCTGGGATCTCTGGCTTCTGGACACCTCTCTCAGCTGGGAAGGTGCATGGCAAAGTCTGCTAGCTTTCTCTCCTCACTTCATAAGGCTTCCCCAGGGGTTGTTTTCCTTCTTCATCTCCAAACGTCTGGACGGTCTGCTATTGATTCTATTGGCACTGAAGCTTTTTCCAAAATGGTTTGCTCTTAAAGGGCTCCAGTAAGCAACC
>PVIY010034757.1:0-26869 GCA_004026745.1 Myrmecophaga tridactyla
GGCTAGGAGGTGTGTCTGCTGCAATGAGTGACGTTTGACTTAATTGGCTGGTGCTTAAATGAGTGACGTTTGACTTAATTGGCTGGTGCTTAAATGAGTAACGTTTGACTTAATTGGCTGGTGCTTAAATGAGTGACGTTTGACTTAATTGGCTGGTGCTTAAATGAGTAACGTTTGACTTAATTGGCTGGTACTTAAATGAGAGAACGCAACGTAGCACAGCCTAAGCAGCTCAGCATTCCTCATCTCAGCACTTGCAGCTCAGCCCAGGCCTTTGGAGATGGAGAAAGAAGTCACCCCGGGGAAAGTTGTTGGAACTCAGGGGCCTGGAGAGAAGACCAGCAGAGACCATCCTGTGCCTTCCATGTAAGAAAGAACCTCGGTGGAAAGTTAGCTGCCTTTCCTCTGAAGAACCAACAAAATAAATCCCCTTTTATTAAAAGCCAATCCATCTCTGTTGTGTTGCATTCCAGCAGCTAGCAAACTAGAACAGTAAGTAAGCACAAAAAAGATGCTCAACAGTCATTAAGGAAATACAAATTAGAACCATAATAAGATACCACCACACAACTTTTAGGATATCTAAAATTAAAGAAAATGACCATACCAAGAGTTGGCCAGGAGGTATAGAAAGTAGAATTCTGACATACTGGAAATGTAAAATGGTACAATAATTTTGGATAATAGCTTGGCAGTTTCTTAGATGTTTAACATAGACTTCTTATATAATCTAGCCATTCCACTCTTAGATATTTAAACAAGAGAAATGAGAACATATGATCAAACAAAGACTTGTGCATAAATGTTCAAAGCAAGCAGCTTGGTTTGTAACACTTAGCAAATGTTAACTATGCAAATATCCATCAAAAAATGAAATGATAAAATGTGCTACATACATAAATGGAATACCTCTCAGAAATAAAAGAAAATAACTCTTCAGGCATTCTATAAGATGTTTGAATCTCTAAATAATTATGCTGAGTGAAAGAAGCCAGACACAAAATAAGGATACACCATATGACTATATTCACATTAAAGTCCATAAATTGCAAACTAATCTATTGCGACAGCAAGCAGATCAGTTGCATGAGGACAGGGAGAAGTAGACAGGGAGGGGCAGAAAGAAGGATTCCAAAAAGGGCAAGAAGGTGATGGATATGTTAATTATTTTTATACCATTGATGATTTCATGGGTGTCTACAAATGTAATTTAGCAATTTGTACATTTTAAACATGTACAGTTTATTGTATGTCTGTTACTCCTCTATTAAGGTGTTAAAAGTTTAAAATAATTCATAGAATAGTTAACCTGTCTGCTTAGGTTTCCTTATCTATAAAGTGGGCATAATACTTTGTATACTTCTTAGCATATAACAAGTGCTCAAAGTTACGCAATATTGTTGTTTGCTCTGCTCCATTCCTTCTTTCCCGAATTTAGGCACTAAGAATTTTTTTTTTTTCTGAATAGGGTAGACTATGGGAATGTTTTTGGGGTGTGCAAAAAAAAAAAATGCAATAGAGTAGTGATCATATGGAATAGCTTAGGAACAAATCCACAGATAAAGACCTTATTGGGCCAGAGACTTACTGGTTGGGCAAGAGAATGGAGCCATCTTCCCACTGCCAGGACCCATTTGTTGGAATTTGCACTAGTCCCATCCAATGATAAGACCTAAGCAATTTGAAGAAATCCTGTTTGAAACCAGAAATAAATCACCAATAATGTCAGTGCTCAAAATTTTGGCAAACACAAGGACACAATTCTATTCTGTCCCCTAATTACCATAATTCCTATTTAGCACATATATAATTCCTAAAGTTTCTTTGCTTTCTTATGTTTAATGCAGAAAGATTTTGATTTGGTATTAGAATATCTGACTCCTAGTGCTGACTCTAATACATGCTACCCATTTGAGATTACGTATATCACAAAACCATTAGAAATAAAGAACTTATAGGAATTTAATGATGCTTCCAAAGATCACATGAGGTATCTACAAATTCTATCAAATATATACACATGTATCTTATAATTTTATATATACTCCCTTCTTTTCAAGTTGATGTGGGTTCAAATGACATTATTGAGGTAAAATGTTTATTATGCTTTCAAACACTCTAAATGTAACATGTTTATTATAATGATTATTCTTTATCCATTCCTTAAAACTCAGATATCAATTCATCTGCTCACATTTTGTAACAGTTATTGATGGTAAAATTGTGACTAAATCAGCATTTGCCTTTGGATTAATTAAATAATTGAATTAAAATAATTTTTAAAAACTTTTCACCACATATTTTACTAAATACATATTTTGTTCTAGCTTATATGGCTAGACTTGTCTTATTCAATCTGACTTTACTTAAAGCTATAGCTTCAATTTCTTGCCTGAGATGACTCATTGATTTTGGAACTGAAGGAGAAAGAACATTTGTTTGCCAGGTTTGTATTCCAGTGAGTTGTCTCATGCATTAGGGGTTAAATAAAGGAGCTAAAACAAATATACAACCTGGTCTTCTCTGCTGTATATCTTCAGGAGACTGGAATTTTGAGACATACAAGAAGCTCGAGTCTGGTACCAGCTTTTGCTGTCATTAGAAAATTGATAGCAGGTATTTCTATAACATATCCAGTTTTTAGGACGTGGACCACAGTAGCTTTCTAGAAAGAGAATATAATATTAATTCTGCACATATCTGAATATTATAGCCATTTGTATTTTGTCAAGTTAAAAGCCCTTTCCATTACAACTCTAAAATTTCAGACAATTAAACCTTTATGGTCATCCCCAGCGACAAATGCCTACACATTTCCATATAAAGACATGCCAAAACTAAGCATCCTCTACTTTTTGTAAGTATTCCTTTATTGTATATATATAAAATTTAATATTATATATCATATTATATTTGTATTTATTTCAGATATAAACTAAAGTGCATTATGGACTTTGATAATTTCTTAATCATTCCTTCACTAACTTCTTTGCATATGTCTCTATATAGATGCATGTACTTGTGCTGCAAAATAAGAAAACATTCACTTACCTTTCAAAGAAATTGGAGAGCCTTCATTGAATAACGCTATTAAAACAATCATAATATTAAAAAGTTTCATAACGTTACTAACTTAGGTTTGCTAAGCAAAAAAATAGTTTACCAAGTCTTGAGACCAATAACAAAAATATTAGGATATGCGTTTCAATATTGCTTGTTTATGTTTCTGTACGTCTGACTGCTAATTGAGTAATGCGTTACAGCTGTTAGATCAACACTGCTGCAACCCTTAAGTCTGTCATCACTTACAATTTATGAATATGATAGTGCATATGGTTACCACAACAATGAAACGGATCGCCATAAGCACAGCAATAAAACATCCAGGAAAAAATGGAGATGCTGTCAAAGAAGAAAATGAGAGAGAGAGATTATAAAATGAAGGATAAAGGGCTCAGCTACCTCATCCTTTCAGGTAAAATTTAGGATGTTTCTTCTTGTTGGGCCAGTATTACTACTTTTTCTGCTTTAATTACTTTTCTCAGATAGATAAATACTTTTTAAATGTTTTCAAATATGAGTACAAAAATTCTTCGCACAAATACTTCTGTTTCCCCTCTATTAAATATATCACAGCCATCATTTTTATTTTCGTACTTAGAAACAATAATAAATACAGGCAGTTAGTTTCCCTCAACCACTGTTTTTAAACACATATTTAAGAAACTATCCAAAATAGTCTATGAATTTTTTTTCACTTAAAAAAAGGTACCAATGATCATTCCATACAAGAGCCTTTAAAACCACCTCATTTTAATAAAATCTCTGGTTGTATTGTATTCCTTTGATAGTAGGATTAAAAGCTAATTATTGACACATTTATTTTTTTCTAATAAATATTTAAATTAATCTTAATTTATGCTGTTAGAAATAATGTTACCATTAAAAGCATTCTGTACAGGCTGTAGTGCATATTTCTGACTACCTCTCTAGGAGAAATCTCCACAAAGAAATCTCCACTGAGTCATAGGCATACATATTTAAAATGTTTGTAATGATTGAAAATTTCAACCCAAAGAGGTTCAACCAATTTTTACAGAGCACCAAGAATAAATGCCTGTTTACTCATGCTTTCCTCAGCATCACATATTATTCACATTTAAAAAATTTACAGATCTGATAGGCTAAACCAGTTCTGTAAATAGCAGTTCAGTCATCTCTTCTAGTATACTTAAAAACATAACTCTAGAGGGCATCCTCTTTCTTTTCTCTTATGCTTTCCATTTCTCCTTATTCTTCCTTAAAGGTAATTGATCTGGTGATCTCTTAAAAACTGTCTCATTTTTTGTTTTTGTCATTTTTTTCATGACCTGAACAGATCCAAAACCCAATAATTTCTGCTAATTGTATTATATACTCCAACATTATAGTAATTTTCATTTCTGCCTTCCTCATAAAGGTAAAATAAACTGAATGACTGTCACTGCGTTAATCAGATAGTTTTCAAAAATCACCAGAGGATACTGACAGAAAAAGACATAGAATATAGGACTCACAACTCCCTCTGCATTTGCTTGTGATTAGTGTGGATCTCCTCTGCTGCCTCCGTGTTGAAGCATCATATTTTGCCAATTCAAAGTTATAAAATTCACTCATCTCTGGAGAAAAGCGATTGAAGCCAATAAGAGGCCAATTTTGACCTTTCTACTACATGGGTCAAAAATTTTTTTAATTCAACATGCCCTTTCCATTCGTATAATTTAAAAAATTATAATAACAAATTTACTTTTGTTTTATATTAGTCTTTTCTTATGATGTTTAAAGTTTGGAATATAAATAAAATTATATTTATTTCATGGTGAAGTGTCTTTAGCACTAATCCTATGGAACACAAAATTAAGTAAAATAAGTTAATGCATAATATATAATGAAAACTAACATTATAATAAAGAAACTGATAAAGTGAAAAGGAGAGGCCTAGCAAGCTATGCTAAATCGTAGACTGATATTCACTAACTCACACGAATAATTTAACTTTTGCATCCCAGTGTCCTTACTTGCAATATATAGCAGCATGGTGTGGGTGTTCTAAAAATAAAATGAAAGATTAAACACATACTATCAATAATGCCAACCACATAGTAAGTGCTTAGTGAATGCTAGTGTGTCTAGCATTCTTTAAGGTGAATAACACCCAAAGACTAAAGTAGTAGGGTTTAAAATTTTAGGATAAAGACAAATATAAAATCTTTCCTCTGGACAACACCATAAAGTATTTTGCTCTCATCTTGAAATATTAATCAGTTGCTGAATATTGAAAAGGCTTTTATAAATAACAATGATAATGTCTTTTGTATCTAAAAATCAGATTTGAGCATGGTTTCACGTAAAATATTTAATTACTAAGCCTGTGAAGTAAAGATGGTAGATATTATTTATGAATGAGATAAATGAATCTTAGAGATGGTCAAAGTCATATTTTTTTTAAATATAATGCTGCAAGCCATTAGTAATTTACAACACTTTCAGTTTAAGAAACACTACTATATATGTGTCACTTGATTTGAATCTCTCAGAATTCACATAAGTAAGGAAGCTTAGTATGTTTATTATATGTCTCTATGGATAGAAAAAGAAACTAAAAGGCATAGAGAATGGACATTGCCTCAGATCTCAAAGTTAGATAAAGTGTGGTAAAGGTCAGGTTATATTTGACTTCATAGCCCAATGTCATCTCACTATTTCAAGATGCCTCAAATGTAACTGACTTTACTATACATCATTAATTAAATAGGAGGGAGGGGATTCAAGGTTTTGAAGACAATTTAAAAGTAATATAAAGTCATTCAGAGTACATTACTTTCTTATGCCTTATGTATTTGCATAAAATTCTGGGTATCTTATAATAATACAGAAAAAGAACTACACATTCAGGTGAAAAATGCATACCCAAGATGCGATTAGACCTCCGATCATGTATCAATTCCATCGTATAATTATGACTGCACATGTACCCAGCGACAAATCCACGTTTTAACTCCAAAAAGACAGCTGAATAAAATAAAATTGAGAATTTTTATTTCCTTTATTTTATTCCTTCTGGTGAGATGAAAGAATTTGATTGGAAAATTGAAAATTTGGATATATTTCCCCAATGCATGTCTATGAAAAGGAAGAAGGAAAACGAAGATTCATAGAAAGCCAGATAAAATAAATTTTATAAATTTCACTTGGTTTTAAATAATAACCAATTGTTTCAAAGTGTCAAAGCATATAAAACGTGTGTTTTAAACTTGCTTCCATTAAGATATTTACTTCCCCAAATAAATCATATCACTGATATTGAATGGCAATATGGGTACTTTTCTATTTACAGTTGTTTTATTTTCTTGCATAATAATCAATTGCTGTGGTAGCCAAATTTGAGAAAGAGATGTATTTTTGTAATATGTTTTCCAAGTACTTATGATTTCTACATTACCTTATCATCATTATTAACCATAAATCATCGTCATCCTTATCATCACTAATAACAAAAACCAATTTCATTGCATTAATGAAAATTACCTCACATGCATTAACTAAAATCTTAGTGTTCAGAGAAATCCCATAAAAATCATAGCTATTTAATAAACATGAATAATATTTATTTCAAAGACCGATTTTTCATATATGATCATTATTGTTGGAAATAATATAATTTCTCTCATTTTGTAGGTAAAATTGTGCATCACAGAAGGCAAGTATCTGGAACAAGATTGAAAACCTGTAAGAATCAGAACTGACACTGAATCTCAGTCCATCCAATCTCAAATATAAAGATTTTTTCTTCTAGTTCTGTTTAGAAGTGATAAACATTCCCACCCTCAGTTATCCTATTCACACACTTAAGTAACAAGTAGTACTGCCATTATAGGAGACATATTCTCAGTAACTTTCTTGAAGTAGAAACAACTCTTCATTACTTGTGTAATACATGATAGAAATACACAACTCGCACACAGACACACACCTGTTCATAGAAGCAAGGTCCTGGTTCTTGTGGATAATATGTTCCTCTACAACTGGAAACTGTAGACATGTACTAAGTTCCAAATTTTTACTTGAAGTTAGAGATGTCCAGTTATTTACATCTATGATAAGAAAATGGAAAATATTATTCTAACCTAATATTTCTGTTGAATAAATGTGGCACAAACCACAGTGCTTCTGCTTTTAAATAACTACAATGGGTGACGTGTGACTCGAGGTTTGCTGAGTGTTAGGTACCAGCAACGTTTTATGGACAAAACGATGATTGATTCAGTGATAAGAAACCACCCAGAATTATGAGAAACAAAGGATGGGGCTATATAATCTCTTCATAACTCAAAAGCATAAAAATTATTGTAACATGTGGATAAAAGAACTGTGTAGAAATAAACATAAGAAAATTACATAAACATAATCATCTGTGACTCAAGCTGTTTTGGGTGGTATCAAGTATTTTGCATCATATTTTTGCATATATCTATGTATAAACTTTATACAAAGCTTAAAAATTGTATGATAAACCATCATTCATTTAGTTTCAATAAGTATCAACTCACAGTCAACATTATTTCATTGATGGTGTGTGTGGTGTTTCGGATTGATCCCTGCTCCTAAATAAGGCTCATATCTCTTTCATTCTCGTGGGCATTGCTCCATGTAATACTCCTTCTTTATTACATAGAGCAATAGCATGAAATCCCATGCAGAAACAGCAACACAATCAACTCATGTCTTAAGTTTCTCTGATTTTTAGCTACTCATAATTTCTATTAAAATTAGAAAATTGTAAGTAAACTGTCATAACAAAGGAGCTTAGAAGTAAGCTCAGTGCAAAATCCTGGATGGAATTGTGAAACAGTAAAACGACATTAGGTGAAAATTAAGGAAATCTCAATAATATATGGATCAGAGTTAATAATAATGTATCAGTATTGATTAATTCATTGCGACAAATTTACTATACTAATGTAAAGTGTTTATAATAGGTGAAAATGGCCATAGGGTATCTCAAAACTCTCTACTTTTTTGCAGCTTTACTGTAAACTTGAAACTATTTATCAAATTTAAATTTGCTAAAAGATTTATTTAAAAATAAGTAGCTGGGCTCCCAATGAAGGGCCTCCAAAGTACATGAGATAGGCATTGGCAAAACAGAAGGAAGTGATGGATGTTCCAACAATAATAGTAGGAGACCTCAATACACAACTCTCATCTATAGATAGAACAGCCAGACAGAAGATCAACAAGGAAATAGAGAAGTTAAGAAAAGTGATAAATGAATTAGACCTAACAGACATATATAGGTCAATAATGCCCCAAACACCAGGATATTCATTCTTATCTAGTGTTCATGAAACATTCTGCAGGATAGATCATGTGCTAGGGCACAAAACAGGTCTTTATAAATTTGAAATCATTGAAAATTATCAAAGCAATTTCTCTAATCACAGTAGAATGAAACTGGATATCAGTTATCACTAGAGAATTAGAGCTTTCACAAATATATGGAGATTAAATGATACACTTTTAAACAACCAGTGGATCAGAGACAAAATTGCTAGAGAAATCAGTAGCAATCTGGAGACAAATGAAAATGAGTGTACAATATATCAGAATTTATGGGATGTGGCAAAGGCTGTGGTGAGAAGGAACTGCATTGCCCTAAATGCCTATATTAAAAAACAAGAGAGAGCAAACATCAAGGACTTAATGCCTTAATGTTCTGCTCACCTGGAGGAACTTGAGAAAGAACAGCCAACTAACTAACCCAAAAACAAACAGAAGACAAGAAATAATAGGATTAAAGCAGAGTTAAATGAATAGGAGAACAAAAGAACAATACAAAGAATCAATAAAACCAGAAGTTTGTTCTCTGAGAAAATCAATATGATCGATGGGTCATTAGCAAGCAAATAAACAAAATCAGAACTGAGAAGGGGTGCTACCACAGATCCTAAAGAAACAAAAGAAATCCTAAGAGGACACTATGAACAACTCCATGCCAAAAAACTAGATGACTTAGAGGAAATGGACAAATTCCATAGGCACACAAACAAGCTATACTGACGTAGGAAGAAACAGAAGATCTCAACAAACCAATCACAGGTAAAGAGATTCAATCAGTCATCAAAAATCTTCCTGCAAAGAAAAGCCCAGGGCCAGATGACATCACAGGAGAATTTTATCAAGCATTCCAAAAAGAACTAACACCACTTCTGCTCAAACTTTTCCAAAAAATTGGGGGAAAAGGGACATTACCTAACTTATTTTATGAAACTAATATCATTTTAAGGCTGAAACTGGGTAAAGATGCTATAAGAAAGGAAAATTACAGGCCAATCTCCCAAATGAACATAGATGCAACAGTTCTCAACAAAATACTAGCTAATTGAATCCGAGAACACATTAAAAGAGTTATACAGCACGACCAAGTGGGGTTTATACCAGGAATGCAAGGATGGTTCAACACACACAAAAAATCAATTAATGTAATACAGCACATTAACAAATTGGAAGGGAAAAATCACATGATCACCTTGCTTGATGCTGAAAAACCATTTGACAAAATTCAACATCCTTTTCTGAAAAACACTTCAAAAATTAGGAATCAAAGGTCACTTCCTCCATATGACACAGAGCATATATGAAAAACCAAAAGCCAGCATCATCTCAATGGAGAGAGTCTAAAAGCTCTCCCTTAAGATCAGGAACAAGAGAGGGATGCTCTCTGTTACTACTATTATTCAACATTGTACTAGAAGTTCTAGCAAGAGCAATCAGGCAGGAAAAAGAAAGAAAAGAGATCCAAACTGGAAAGGAAGAAGTAAAGCTTTCAGCATTCTCAGATGACATGATACTATACATAGAAAATCCTAAGAAATCTACAACGTTACCTGAGCTAATAAATTCAGCAAGGTGGTGGGATATAAACCTGATGTGCAAAAATCAGTAACATTTCTATACACAAGCAAAAACCTAACTGAGGAGTCAGTTAAGGAAATTCCATTCAAAATAGCAACTAAAAGAATCAAGAACCTAGGCACATACAGAACATGAACACAGAAAAGTACATAACATTGCTAAAAGAAGATCTAAAAAGATGGAAAGACATTCCCTGCTCATGAATTGGAAGTTTAAATATAGTTAAGCTGTCAATTCTACCCAAACTGATCTGCAGATTCAAAGCAGTACCAATCAAAACCCTAACAACCTTCTTTGAAGGCTTGGAAAATCTAGTTACCAAATTCAACTGGAAGGGAAAGAGACCAGAGACAGCTGAGAGCATGCTAGAAAACAAGAACAAAAAGGGAGGATTAGGATTCCTTGACTTTAAAACTTATTATAAAGCCACAGAGGTCAAAACAACATGGTACCAGCACAAAGATAGAAGTATTGACAAAGGAATCAAATCAAGAGTGCAAAAATTGAGCACCAAATCCATGGTCAACTGATTTTTGACAATCCCCCCAAATCCACTGAAATGGACTGAAATAGTTTTTCAATAAATAAGCATGGAACAACTGGATATCAATAGTCAAAAGAATGAAAGAGGACCCTTATCTTAGACTCTCCACAAAAATTAACTTAGAGTGAATCAAACATCTAAATATAAGAACTAGCACCATAAAGCTTCTAGAAGAAAATGTAGGGAAACATCTTCAAGACCTAGTAGTAGAAGGTAGCTTCCTAACCTTTACATCCAAAGCACAAGCAACAAAAGAAACATAGATAAATGGGAACCCTTCCAAATCAAATGTTTCTGCACCTATAAAGACTTTGTCAAAAAAGTGAAGATCCAGCCAACTCAATGTTAGAAAATATTTGGAAATCATGCATCAGACAAAGGTTTGATATCCTGTATACATAAAGAAATTATATAACTCAACAACAAAAAAAAAACAAACCATCCTATTATAAAATGGAATGAAGACACAAGTAGGCATTTTTTTCTGAAGGACAAATAGAGATGGCTCACAAGCACATGAAGAGATGCTCATTTTCATTAGCTATAAGGCCAATGTAGATCAAGACTACAAGGAGATACCATCTCACACTTATAAGAACGGTTGCTATTAAAGAAGCAGGGAACTACAAATGTTGAAGAAGATGTGGAGAAATTGGGACACTTATGCACTGCTGGTGGGAATGTATAATGGTACAGCCACTGTGGAAGATGTTCGGCAGTTCCTTAGGAAACTAAATATCAAGTTGCCCTAAGACCAGCAATAGCACTACCTGGTATATACCCAAAAGAACTGAAAGCAGTGACACAGACATTTGCACTCCGATGTTCATAGCAGCATTATTCACAATCACCAAAAGATGGAAACAACCCAAATACCCATCAACAGACAAGTGGATTAACAAAATGTGGTATATACATACAATGGACTATTATGCAGCAATAAAACAAAATGACATCCTGAAGTACATGACAAGATGGATGAGCCTTGAGGACATGCTGTTGAGTGAAATAAACCGGATACAAAAGGATAGCTACTGTATGACTTCACATTTATGACATTTACCTTCACATTATGGTAAAGGTAAAATCAGGGGCATATTATACAGAATATGGGGAAACTTAGAGATACATAGAAGCTAGAGATGGGTCAAGGGTTAGTTAATGAGATTGAACTCCAATGTAAGGGAATAGAAAGAAGTGAAGGTGGTTCTCTGCTGTATCTATAAGTAATATGACCATATTGAAGAAGAACAAGATTGAAAGGGGTTGTATAGACCTATAAGTTCCTCTGAATAACACCAGAAATATAAATAAGCTCTTGCAAGAACTACTTCAAGGTATGACTTGTGTACAAAGAGTGTTTAAGTCCAGGGTACAGGAAGAAAACTGATATTGCCTGCTATGGGCTGTGTTTAACAGGAAAACATCAGCACTACCACAGCAACAGCAGGAGTAAATAATGGGGGGAGGGGCAAGAGGTAAGGGGAGGTTTAGATTTCCTATTTGGTGAGGGTGGTTTATTGGTTAACTTTCTCTTGGGAACAATGAAATTACCTAAATTAAGAGTGTTGAAGGACTGTGTACTTGGGCATTATACATTATGCCTAATGAGTGCAGGTGGCTGAAGGATGCATAGAATGAGAAGCAGATTGGTGAACGATGATGAATACATATGATCGAATATTGTGTTGCTACAAAAAAGGAATGAAGTCATTAGGCATGCAACGATGTGAATGAACCTGTGGGACATTTGGTGAGGCAAAATAAGGCAGAAATGAAAGAACAATTATTGTATGGTCTCCTTTAGAAAATGCTTTTAAGAAAACAGGGGCCTAAATTGTAAGATCTTAGAGCAGGCACATTTAGTCAGGAGTGGTAATTATTATTCCTGGATTTTGAGAGGAAGTTATATATGTATATTTAACCTGGTATTTAGAATTATAATGAAACTGATCAAGTTGGGTTAAAGGAATTCAGAACACAGGAGTAGAAAAGACAGTGTCTACATTTTAGAACCACACATAGTCTTTGAGATCAGAAGAAGAGAGGTTTATTTTGTGTGGAACCTAAATTTTCTGTAGCACATAATATAACCACCTCTGTATAGCTCATTTGGACAACTGAAACACAGGAACCCAGAATAAGAAAGAGAGCCTTTAATCCTTTATAGATTAATGTAATGCCTAGATACATCCTAGAATATATTAAGCAGATAATCAAAAAGTATTGGTAAAGTCCCCTGAAGGATGGAAGAGAAAATATGGAGCCATTTAACTTTACCATCAGGGATACCCTTTATACTGTGTCAAACTTTTGGGACACCCAAATCAATAGGCCAAGCCCTTGATCTTGAGGCTTACTGTTGTGAAGCTTATGCAGGTAGTGGAGATGCCTAGCCTACCTACAGGTATGTTTAAGTTACTTCTGGAGGACCTCTTTTGTTGCTCAGATGTGGCTTCACTCTCTCTAAGCCAAACTCTGCAAGTGAATCATTGCCCTCCCTGCTATGTGGGACATGACATCCAGTGGTGACAGTCTCCCTGGCAGCGTGGAAGATGACTCCCAGGGTTGAGTCCAGCCCTGGCATTGTGGGATCAACAATTCTATCCTGACTAAAAAGGGGGAAAGAAGTGTAACTAATAAAGCATCAGTGGCTGAGAGAGTTCAAATAGAGTCGAGAGGCTTCTATGGAGGCCACTCTTCCACAAGCTTCAGTTAGACATGCTACCTATCATACCTTGCCAACCCCCTCCACCCAAATAAGACTTTCCAGCAATCCTAAAGCACACCTAGGGCAATATAAAAGTTTCTACAAAGGTTCCATGCACTAGGGTGACTTTTCAGAAACATACAACATCTGGATGGGTCCCTGGACCAGTTAAACCCTGAAAGCTAGAGGGCCCAGCCTCTCCAGAACATCAGCTAGTTCCATCTCTCTATCCCACATTATTGACAGCCCCTTCTAACATGAAAAATTTAGAATGGCCATAGCTCACATGCCCCTAAAGAGTGGGATAGAAATATCAAAGGTGATGGTGGAGTTATACAGAGAAGGTATAATTGCTGAATCATTAAATTGATATTTCTTTTAGTCTTCAGTATCTTAGAGCGGCTAGAAGTAAAAGCCTAAAATTGTGGAATTGTAACCCATACTAAACTCTGAAATCTAGTCTACAACTAATTGTTGCGATATGCTTTGAAACTTATTGCTTTTTTATATATATGTTATTTTTCATACAAAAAAGTCAATTGCGGTGATAAAAAATATTTATTCCTTCAAGCCTCTCATATTCTGTAGCAGCTAGAAGGAAAAATCTGAGAGGATGGTTTGGTGGCCCATGATGAACTCTGGGATCTGTCCTGCAACTACTTGTTGAAGCGTGTTTTGAAAACTATTGCTGTTTGTTTGTTTGCTTGCTTTGCATATATGTTATATTATACGATAAAAAAAAAGGTAAAAGTATAAGCAATTGGTTCATGTCATCTAGGGAGGCCAAAATAAATAATAATAAATAAATAGCTGGACCATCTTTAGAATGTGGGAAGAATAAAAAGGAGAAGGAGAAGGAAGGGAAGAAGTTGTTGTTAGGCATTGGGGGCCTATAGAAAAATAAAACAAAATTCTAGAAGGAAACGACTAAGAAAGCAAAGGAGTTACTTACATGAACTCTTACTGAATATGTGCTCATAAAAACAAAACTTCAATTACTAAATCTATAATCAGCAAATTCACTCAAAGCATAAGCAGACAATAATTTTCAGCTAGTAGAACAGAGAGACAATATAAATAAATAGTATGTACAATATGTTTGAAATAAAATCAAAATGTTCATTCTGTGAAAATTGGTAACCTAATAACAAGACTGTTTCAATAAAAAAAAAAAAATGGGGGGCGGTGCGACAGTGGTCAGTGGCAGAATTCTGACCTGCCATGCCAGAGACCCGGATTCGATTCCCGGTGTCTGCCAATGCAAAAAGAAAAAAAAAAAATTGATAAAAATGGATGTGTGGAGCCTCCCCTCGGTCCCCACCCTGTCGTCAGCATGTGTCCCCGCGGCGCGGATGGCCGGGTCGGGAGAAAAACAGCGTCATTCAAAAACACGCAACCGTGCACGACTTCCTGATGCTTCAGTCGGGGCTGTGCAACAGGTCCCCTGGCCGCCGGAGGGAGCGGCCCGGCACAATCCGGAGACCCAGGACTTTCAGAAGCTATGCCGAGCAGACCAGGAAGCCACACCACTCTGCAGACTGCGAGTCAGTCGGCGGAGGAGCCTAAAGGGGAAAAGGCGGCAAGCATCGTAACGTAAATCACCGCAGACCCACCGAGTGTTGCAGCCCTAGGAAGGTAATGGCCTCTTCAGGCAAGAGTGGACCGCAGTTATCCCGGAGTAGAACGCAATGTAGAAAGGGGAGAACAGAGCCTGAAAGTCCTGAAGATGGCGCAGCAGAAAAGGCGCCTTCCAGCGATTGGGAGCATCTTGGCCTGTAGGTGCCGGCTTGGGCCAGTGGCTTCGCGTTGAGCTGAAGGAACTTGTCTACCATTCTCCTGAAAACCTCTTTCTCTCCTAATTCGTGAGCCAGCAGGATGCGATCGCGGCACTTTCAGAACGCCTTCTCAGAGCTGCGTCCAAAGGCCAAGCAGAAAATGTGGTTCGGCTCATCCACAAGGACGCCAAGGTAGCGGTTACCAAGCATGGCCGGACCCCCCTGCATCTTGCTGCCCATAAGGGCCATCTTGCTGTGGTCCAGATATTGCTGAAGGCTGGCTGCGACCTCGATGTCCAGGACGATGGGGGTCAGACCGCCCCGCACCGGGCGCAGTCGTGGGGAACGCTGAAATCATTGCCGCACTCATCCAGGAGGGCTGTCCTTTGGACAGACAAGACAAGGACGGGCACACGGCCCTGCATGAAGCATCCTGGCTTGGTTTCAGCCAGTCAGCCAAGCTGCTCCTTAGAGCAGGAGCTAAGGTGCTTGCCAAGAAGGCGGGAAGCACCGCGACGCACCTCGTCTGCCAGAACAGCCACGACCAGACCGCGCGCGCCCTCCTGCTGGCCGGGGCCTGTGCGGACCTCAGGAACAGCCCGGGCGACACATTGCCGCGCGCTGTAATCCCTTGTCCATCATCAGGCTCCTCCTCAGTGCTTTCTGCTCTGTCCATGAAAAGAACCAGGCTGGAGGCACAGCGCTTCATACTGCCGCCGCACTAAATCACAGGAAGGTGGTTAAAATTTTATGGGAAGCTGGAGCAGATGGGACCATTGTTAATAATGCAGGCCAGACGCCTCTGGAGACCACATAACCCGGAAGTCGCTCTTCTCCTCACTAGCTCCCCAGGTCTTGCGCTTCAGTCGTGGGCGAAGCCTGAGAAAAAAGAGAGAGCAGCTCAAGGAAGAGAGGAGAGCCCAGTCTGTGCCAAGAGAAGTGGCCCAAAGCAAGGGCAGGGTCTCAGCAGGAGATACCCCTAGCAGTGAGCAGGCTGCAGGAAGAAAAGAAGAAGCCAGAGAAGATTTCCTGTCCGCCTTCCCGGAGCCCAGAGCAAAGGACACCAGGAGGGAAAAATCAAGGCCCAAGGTGTCAGCGTTTTCTGACCCCGTCCCACCCCGGACCAGCAGCCTGGACACCAGAAGAAGAACGTGCATACTCACAGTCACCCTGAAAAGAAGGGCAGGCATCTGTGTTCATCTCCGCCCCCGCCCCACGAATTCAGAGCATACCAGCTGTACACATGGTACCGGGGCAAGGATGGCAAAGGGATGCAGGCACCAATAAATGGTTGTCGATGTGAACCACTCATCAACAAGCTGGAGAATCAGTTGGAGGCAACTGTGGAGGAGATAAAAGCAGAACTGGGAGCTGTTCAGGATAAAATGAATATAAAACTGGGACATATGGAGAATAAGACCCAGCACCAACTGCGTGTTCTGGACAAGCTGATGGTCTACAGGTGTTGATCAGTCAGTGGTTAGGACAGGCCCACCAGCAGCTTCAGACAGTTCCCCTCAGGTGGTGAGGCCCAAGGAAAAGGCCTTCAACTCCACTGCTACCCCCAGACTTCAGCAGGAGCTTTCTTCTTCTGGCTGTACAGGCTCCCAACTGAGGAATGTCAAGGTCCAGACAAACTTGCTACCCCTGAATGAGGCTGCCACATGTGATCAGCAGGGTGGGCCCTGTGTCAACAGAGGCACCAGACCAAGAAGTCTGGGAAAAGTGGGCAGGCAAGGCATCGAGCCCAGCATCCAGCCCCTCGCATCACCTGTGGACAGCCACCACCAGTGGTGGGCAGTGAGCAGACTGGCTCTCATATTCGAGACACCTCCCAAGCTCTAGAGCTCACCCAGTATTTTTTTGAGGCTGTTTCTACCCAGATGGAAACGTGGTATGAAAGGAAAATTGAAGAAGCAGGAAGCCAAGCCAATCAGAAAGCCCAGCAAAACAAAGCTACACTGAAAGAACATGTTAAAAGTTTTGAAGAGGAACTTGCTAAACTAAGGACAAAAGTGAAGAAGGAAAATTAGGGCCTCAGACAAGGAATGAGAAGGGATTATTGACGATCTCAGGTTTAGGAACTCAGGATAGCTCTGCCCAAGGTGTCAACTCTGCACATAAAAAATCTCTACGTTCAGAAATGTGCGAGACACATGTTTCCTATTCCCTGATTTATGAATACTTCAGCAATTAAACTGAAAGCAGGGGAAGCTAGCTTAGTTTCAGATTTCATTACAAACTCCAAACCTCAGTCCTGGTTCATCTGAATTTCAAAAGCTCAAGTTAAATGAGCCACGCTAAGAAGTTGAATGATGTGAAAGCCTAAACCCCCAAATTCAGGATATATAAAATAATATGAAACAAAAACAATAAGAAAAATTTAATCCCTTGTAAATGGAAGTCAGGTCATCATTCTTATAAATTTAAGCACACCTGCTGTGCCTGGACAAGAGTGTCTCTAAGAGCTATAAACCTGAGACACACTAAACCCTTCCTCTCCAGTTCATAATTCTCAAAATGCTGACATGTTAACCAGGTGCAAACGTACCAAACAGATTTTGAAAATAAAGAGATTTTCATGATGTCACAAACAATCTTAAAAGTATTTGAAGTGTCAGAGTGTATATTTAAATAATGAATAATTGGCTAACAGCACTGGAAATGCTTGCTAATAATAAGCTAAATTGAGAAAGTTTCAAATCATTTGATCATGGTTTCTGTATTTTGAGTAAAAAAATTTACTAATTAATCTTAGTGGGGATTTTAAAGCAGATTAATTGAAAAAATATTCATTTAATAATTACTTGAAACTTCTATAACCTCTTCATAGTCAGACTTGGCTAACAGAGTACTTTCTGAATATGCGCTTTTGGCTCTAAATTTTATAAAGAAATAAGGCTGCTTCTTGAAAGTATTTTCTTTTGAATTAAGTTCTATCACTGAATTATCTTAAAAGCTTGCCACTACTTTGCAGTGACTATGTCAGGATAAATAATTTAATAACTCAATTTAGAACTCACTGTTCCCAGCCTCATGGAGCCCAAAGTCTTTTACTTTGGTCCATAATGAAATACAAACACAGACATAAAGTTGTAAAAGCAGTTTGAGCATGTTGAGACTTGGATTTAATTCTTGTCCAGGTTTCTTGTGCCTTGGAATATAGGATTATATTCATCTCCTCAAAATTACATCTATGCATAGAAATTTCAATTCTATTTCTATAAACAAATATTAACCAGGAATCTAGTAACTTGTCCATAATTGTGAATAGAATGCTGCCATTGAGCCAAAGAGAAAATGATACTTCTTGAAATGGGGATGCCAAGTTAAACAGAAAGTATGCTTCTAGTCCCTTAGTTTTTTGCCTGTCAAGTTCACATTAAAAAAATTTTTTTTATAGTGATAATCCATGGATGCAGACATTCTTAATAATAAAATAATTCAGTAGATGTATGTCACCATTACAGACCTTGAGTGCGGAATTTTTTTTATATTCTCATGTGTTTGTAAGCTTATACTGTTCCTCAGCTAGGTAGGTAGACTGCCATTTGCTCCCCAGAACTCTTGTCCGACTGCTAATGTGGAGGTACTTTGCTCTTTTCGTTTCCCTATTTTTTCCTAACAGAGAGTCACAGAATTTTAGAGCTTGACAGTACTTTCAGTTTTCTAAATCCATGCCCAGCAAGATACCACTAATCCTTTTAGATTGATTCCCTGAGTTGCTTAATACTCAAAGGTATTGAGTTTACTCAAAGAGTGTTTCAATAAGTTGTGTTCCAAGCAGAAGTAATTTTCACTTTTATCTCCTGTTGTCTCAGAGGATATGCTGTAGAGAAATGCTGAAAACAAATGGAATTCTATTAAAGTCAGAGCATAGAGTTCTCTGGTGGGAAGTATTTTACGCATACCTTCTACCCACCCAAAGCAGGGAGGTCATCCTCGAAATGCGTATTTTTGTGAAAAGTCACAGTTATGGAAGAGCCAAGAGAGGAATGAGAAAAGTCAAATGGACCTAGGTGTGGCAAATGCTTAAATGATTATATCTTGCCTCTTGTAGACTTTCATAGAAGAGAAAACCAATAGAGACAAGGAAACAGAGCAAGTCAGCCAGTTTAGTAATCCTAAGGACGGCAGCCTCACAATTAAGACCAATGCAGTAGTCTTTCACCAAATGTATTGGTTTATGTTCTTTGGAACTGTCTAAAACTTAAATCCAGTCCAGTGTGAAATTTTCCTAATTTTTTCCCCTTGTGCTATCGACTAAAATGAGCAAATGCCACCACTGTAGTTTTCCAAAGAAAAAGAACTACAAACAATTTATTACCTGTCATGTAGGTTGCGTTTTAAAGCAAAGCTGAAACTTTCAATAGCAGTGGGAAAACATCATGTAAAACAGATTGAACAATGTTGCAGTGTTGCTGTTTTGTTGTTGCTGTTGTTAGTACGTCATTGTGTTGGGCAACTAAATATCTGTGATACATTGAATACATTAGTTCTAATCTTATTTTTAACCCTCATAGTCCAAAATAAATTAAGCAGTTTTCATATTTATACCTTCTGGTTGAGTCAAAAGTTAATAACCTTGAGATACAAGTTATTTGTCTATTTTTATCACCTTTAATTTGTGTCTCTTCCAAGTATTAAACATTGCTCCCAATACAATGGATATTAAATTTCATATTAAAAAATGAAAGTGTGAAAAAAATGGATGTGTGGGCGGAAAAAGAAAAATTCCCATAAACAAATATCAGCGTGAATTTTTAAAATGTACATCCACGTTATCAAGATGTTCTGTAGGCTATGACTTTACGTCATATGCATGCACTCAGATGTAATTAAATTTTATGCAATAATACAAGCAAGTAGGTGGGGGATAGACCACGGTAGCTCAGCAGGCAGAGTTCTTGCCTGCCATGCCGGAGGCCGGGGCTTGATTCCCGGTGCCTGCCCATGGGAAAAAAACAAGGCAAGTAGGTGATAATTCCAAAATTTAAGATGGTGGTTACTTCTGGTGGGAGGTAGTGAGATGGATATGGTCTAATATGGTTTACAACTAAATTGATAATATTTCTGCTTTTAATTTGAGTGGTGGTTGCAGTAGTTGTGTATTTTACTATTTTGATGGATACAATTAGACATATGTTAAATGAATCCTCAATCATAGTGAAATAACATATCGCACTGTTCCCAGAAAGCAACACTAATGTAGAACAGAGGTCAGTGCACTTTTACCATAAAAAGGCATATGAAAAATATTTGTAGGACATACACTGTCTGTTGCAATTACTCAGCTCTGCCCTTATAGTGTGAAAACAGCCTTAGACAATTGTAAATGAATGGCTATGGCTAGTGCTGTTACAATAATTCATTTTTATCAGACTGTATTTACAGAATAGGTCTGTGGGTCATATTTATCCCATGGGCCAAAGTGTACTGACACCTGGTGTGCATAAAAAAATAAGTGAAGGGCGGCTGCCGTGGCTCAGCAGGCAGAGCTCCGACCTGCCATGCTGGAGGTCTGGAGTTCGATCCCTGGTGCCTCCTGCCCATATGCAAATTTAAAAAAAATAAATAAATAAGTGAAGATATATGAGAATTGAAAAAACACATTTGTTAAATATACATTTTATTCATTCATTTAATTAAAAGATCATTGATATAAGACATGATAAGTTTCAGTAAGATCATAAGAGAAGGCATAATGATATTCTGAGGAAAACAAAATTATCTAATACTAAATTCTAAAAGACATACGAAGGAAGGAACGCACTTTTTGTGTGGTGGTGTTTCAAATTGGACAATAAACGTGCTTATTCAACACTGTTTTTTTTAGTAACTACTATTTATTAGGCACTCTTGGGGCCTATAGAAGTAAAGGGTAGGCCTTAGGCATATAGAAGTGAGCATTTCAGACAAAATTTCTCACCTTAGTGGAATTTACATTTTACTTGAGGTGATAGGAAATGAACAGGTATAAAATGAGTATGAAACAAGTCATAGGAAAGCGGGAAAGGTTGTCTTCTGACATTTGTATACCAAAATTCTTTTCAGCTAGTCAACCTTTTCCATTGGCTATTGTAGATAGTGAAATTAGATCTATTTATATGAAAGGTAAGCTGATATTTCCTTGCAAATGCATTTTTACCAATATTTGGTTTAAAACAGTAAATGAAAGGAGGCTTGAATGTAGGCTTTTGATCAGAAAATCTGATTCACATTTGCTTGATAGCTTTAGATTTAACTGGGATTATTTGCTTCATAAATATAAAGTTTGAGAAAAACACACTGGGAGAGGGAGTAACTATCATTATGGAATATTGATTTACAATTGGCTGGTATATGGAATTGTTTAAAGACATGGAATAGTTTTCATAAAAATACTTTCTACTAAATGGAATATGATCAAGAAAAGTGAATTTATGAAGGAACAGTAGCTGGAGTACAAAAAATACATATTAGCAATATGTGGACATATTTATCTGACCTCAAAAAACTATTGGAGCCAGAAATCTGCAATGCCATTGCAAATAGCCCAGATTCAAGTTATCTGAGAACAACAATCTTAGCAAAGTATTTAGAAATTATGTTTGTTAATTGAGAAGAGCCAACAAGGAAAGAACTGGCCTTTTTGGTCTGCAGCTATAGGCTATAGGCTGACTTGCACTGCTGAGCATATATTAATTCCTTCCTGTGTCCCCCAGGGGAGGAGGTGCTGAAGCCACAGCACAGCTTTGTGGTAGGAAACAGTCCTCTGGACAGGATGTTCATTTCAAGCTGTGACACTAAACTGGATGTGGTCAGATTTGTTTGTTGGACAATAATGAAAGCACAAGATGTGTGGAGACCACAAAGTGAAAAATTCACTATCTTGACTCTTCTGTGAAGAATTTTTATTTTATTAAAATAAAAAGACCAATTCCAAAATTCATGTGGACAATGAAACAAGCACTATTGCCAATTTAATTTATATTACTGAACTGTATACTTAAAAGTGGTTAAAATGGGAAATATTGAGTTACATATATATTATTACAATAAAGTGTTTAAAAATTTGCTCCAATACTATGATGGAGAATGTTCTATGTCATAATTTTGGTCGTGGTTTCACAATAGACATTCGTTAAAATTTATTGAAGTGTACACTTCACTTGAAGTTGGTGAATTTTATACCTCAATAAATTGCTTCCAATTTTTTGGTGGGGCAGGGCATGGTCCTGGAATTGAACCCAGGTCTCTCTAGTGGAAAGCAAGCATTCTACCAGTGAACCCCCCATGCGCCCAGTTGGCTTTTTGGATAAGAATATTGAAGCAAAAGTAAAATGATGAGCATTATAAAAGTGAAAACTGCAAACGTACTGGCAAAAATATTTATTAAGAACCTATCATGGTGAAGAATACACAAGTATGTGATGATATTGTGAGTCACTGGTTGTATAATATGTTGGACTGTATGTGTGTGGATATGTCTCAATAATTTTTTTTTTTAAAAAAGAACCTTTCATGTCTTTAACGAAGTATTATCCACTGGGCTATGCACACATAATGTCAACTAATACACAGTAACAGGATGAACACAAGGTAAAGATTACATAAATCTTGAATGTAATCAATGCTTTAGGTGAAAAGAATTACAGATTGCCATCTTGGCAATTAACTAATGTTTTCTGGCAAAGTTTCCTAAGTTGTAAAAAAGGGAGTCGATAATTCTGGGGAAAATTTTGGATGTCTTTACTTTCACAAAGAAATATTTTCATTATATTAACTTTTTTGGAAGAGTCAGTATTTGTAAAGATGACACATCTTGACAAACGTTAAGATGGAATACAGTCCTAAACAAAAATCATGGCAGATTTTCAAGCAACTTTACTGAGATGTCATTCACATAGCATTACAGTCAACTGTTAACAGTATATAATCTAGTGGATTTTGGTATGGAGTTTGCAATCATCATCAATCTAATTTTAGAAAATTCTCTTCACCCCAAAAGGAGACCCTGTACCATCAGCAGTCATTTTCCCTTGTCATCTCCTCTCAGTCCTTGGCAACCACTTTCCTACTTTCTGCCTCTCCAAATTTACATATTCTAGATATTTCATACAAATGTGGCCGTTTGTGATAGATGAACACCACAAATATAAAATGAAGCAAAAGAAGGCAGACACAAAATAATGCCTGTGTTAGAATTCTGATATTTATACTTTCTGAACAGACAATACTGAGCTGTAGTGTTAAAAACAAGTGACTGTTGACTTTGACCAGAGGGAACGGGTACTGATTTGGAAGTGGCAGGAGAGGAAATCCTCACTTGCTAGTTTTATTTTATTTTATTGGATTGTATTGAAGTTATATTTGTGATAAATCATTGAGTGGTAAAGTAATGATTTTCATAGTCTTTGGTGTGTATATTATACTTGAATAAAGGCTTTTGGATGCATTTTCATATCAGAACAAGTGATATAATTCACTATAAGATGTTTTTTGTGATCAAAACATTATTTTCCCTTCATGAAATATGTCACTCAAAGATTCTGAACTCAGGTGTTTTAACTCTAAAACGCATGCTCGCAAGTACATAACTTTGAAGCTTCACAATTGTCTGCTTCAAGACAATCTGACAGTAGCACAACACAGTTTTATTTTTCATTTGACAGAAGTATTATCCTCTTATGGGGAAAAATGAATGATTCTGTGATATTTTATGGGGGCAATTGATGAATAAATTCTCTTTTGCATGTAGCAGTAATAGAGAATATTATACACATGGGAAATGACATTTTTCACATAATATTAGTGATGGTTGGTTATTTTGAGCAATGAGTACTCAATTCTTAACATAATTACATTAACATTACATGTCACCAATTTTCAATATCCTCCACAAAAATCCTATAATTCAATTTAAACAAAGGTATTAATAGTATTCTGAATTTTTTCTTTTTTATATCCTTCTATAGCATTATTCAGAAAAACTCATGATTTGTTGAAATTTGAACCATTGATCCCTTGCCACACTTGATCACTGTGTTCACAGTGGAGTTCAAGTCCTGAGAAAAATAATAGAGACTTCAGAAAATTCTAACCAAAAACAAAGGATTTCCATTTAAATAATCACTCAAATGACTTTTCTTACTTTTTCAACATAGGCAGTATTTTCTTTCATATGCTCTTTAATATTCAAAATAAGATAAGAGTGCTAGATTCTATTCTCACAATAAAAATATATTAAAGTTGAAATAATTTTCATTTTGCCACATTGTGATTTTGACTCAAAATTAACCCTTGTAAGTGTATCTATTTTATATGGTTATTCTTCTTATATTAATAAGGAAATTTTAGATTTATGTAATATAAAAGTTGGCTTCACAAAATTAACATAGCAAGGATTTAAATAAGTTTCCAGATATTATGATAGTCTTACTTTTAAATCAATGTCTTTTTCTACTATGTTTTCTGAAAACATAGGGTCTTGTGAAGGAAATTTGGGGACAATTATTGAGGAAATAAATGACGTGGAGCCCCAAAACTCGGTTTTCTTGTCCCCAAATTAGAGTAGACCCACTTTTATCTGTCTCTGAAATTACTGGAAAATCAGTGGTCCAGATAAGGTGTCACAGACCCATTTCTTCCTTCTACTCCCTACTATGTGCAACCATGAATCCTCCCTGTTAGACCTCATTTAGGACAATGAAAAAGACACAGCAAAAGAGATCTTAAAAATGCAGAAAGGAAAAGGTGAAATGGTTTGGGAGAAACTGGAAAACAAAAGGGTGTCATGGTATCATGATCCTCAACCTAACAGGGAGGCTAGGGTCTGGTGAATATTTACTTCCAATCTGGTGACCGAAGCTGGTTTTCAGGTATGTGCATCCCTTCTCTCTGAACTGAAAAAGAATCCTGAAAACAACACAAGGCAAGCCTGGCACTACTAACAATAGGGATCCACCAAGAGATCTACTAAAGTAAGTAGCCAGTAAGAAGTGCCTCTCCTCCCCACCAAGCAATGACAGAGTTATTGGGGGTGAGAGGAGGAAAAAGGGGATCCCATGACAACCAGCGCTCAGTCCAGGAAAAGCTCCCCTTCCCCTGTCTAGAGACAAAAGTTTGCGTGGCCGCACTGGCAAGGAGGATCCAGCCACAACTAGTGCTGTGGGAAGCCTCTTCATCCCTGCAAGCCTGGGACTTTCATCTCCCACTGAGAGAAACAGGGCAGACAGGCACCCCCCATTGTGGAGAGGAACCCACCACAACGCACACCCAGGCAGGGAAGTACACTTTGATCCACACACTGTTTCCATCAACCTAGTGGAACCAGTGGACCTGGGTGGGGAAACCTCTCCCAGCTTCTCAGGCAGCACCAGTGAAAACTAGAGGGAAGCCCAGTACCACATCAAAAAAAGCAGAACAAAATAGTCCTGCAAAGACTCTGAAATTAACATGTCATTGGAACCACAACCACAAAAGTACCCCAGGAACTGCATGCTACATATTAACAGGGTGTCTACATACTAAAATTAAAAATGCAGAATTATACTTGCAGAGTTTAGTATTTTTCTCTAAGTACTCAAAGGAACATGTAGGCAGGAAATCATTAGGTATATAGAAGACCTGAGAACACCATTATACATTTTGACCTAATTGACATTTATAGAATACTCCACAAAATAGCATGTATACATAGTACTTTCACAAAGACAGATCATATTCTGGGTCAAAAAAATCAACAAATTTTAAAGAATTGAAATCATATAAGGTATGTTCTTTGAAGGTAATGAAATATAACTAGGACTCAATAATTAAAAAAAAAATGACCCAAGGTGTTAAAAAAAATGTCACAGGGCAAATTAGAAAAAAAATAGAATAGAATAAAATTAAAATATACCACATAGAAATCTGTTAGTATATATAAAGTAGTGCCACTTTACAGTGGGAAAAGAAGAAATAATAAATACAAATAAATTGGAATTACAGAACTGAAACTAATTTCATAAATGATAAAATTGGTTGTGTAGAAAATCCAAATAAATTTACCAGTAAATTGTTAGAATAAAAATTGAGTTTAGCAAGATTGCTGTAAGCAAGATCCATATATTCAAATCAATTGTAGTCTGATATATTTGCAACAATAAAAAGATGTTATAAAATATTATCTAATCAAACAAAAAGTGCAAGGTTTCTATATAAAATGAGAAAACAGTGATGAGAGAAAATAAATGGCACATTATTTTAAGGCAATATCATAGATGCCAATTTTCAACCATCTATTGATTAAATATAATTTTATAAAGTCACACCATGACCTTGTGAACATATTTATATGGAGATTTAAAGGATAAAGTGCAACAATATACTCTTGAATAAGAAGGAACTATTTACTCTATTGAACATCAATACTTAATATAAGCTTTAGTAATTTGGTCCCTGTAGTGTCGGTGGGAGAAAAGCAGGAACACAGTTGTATACAGAAATACACACATTTATAACAAAGGTGGCATAGAGAAAGAATGGAGAAATAGTGACTTTTACTATAAATTATGCTCCATCCATGAGATAGTGATTATATTAAGGTATTGACTCCTCTTATAATTAATAGCATCACAAGTACAGCACAACAAAAAAATAAGCCAAATAGCTTGTAAATAGGAAGATTAAAGATGACAAAATTTTTAAAAGAAGAAAATCATATGAAACTTAACCCCACAAAGGATAGGTCAAGTCTACTTAAAATTTAGGCCTAAGAGTCACCCCCAGGAGGGCCTCTTTTGTTACTCAGATGTGGCCTCTCTCTCCAGCCAACATGATGAGCAGTCTCACCACCCTTCCCCTCTCTGCGTGGGACCTGACTCCCAGGGATGTGTACCTTCCTGGCAACATGGGACAGAGATC
>PVIY010034758.1:0-26869 GCA_004026745.1 Myrmecophaga tridactyla
GAAATCACATATCGGACAAAGGTTTGATTTCCTGTATACACAAAGAAATCATACAACTCAACAACAAAAGAACAAACTACCCAATTATAAAATGGGCTAAAGATCTGAATAGGCATTTTTTCTGAAGAACAAATACAGATGGCTCAAAAGCACATGAAGAGATGCTCATTTTTATTGGCTATAAGGGAAATGCAGATCAAGACTACAATGAGATACCACCTCACACCTATAAGAATGGTTGCTATTAAACAAACAAGAAATTATAAATGTTGGAGAGGATACAGGGAAACTGGGACACTTATGACTGCTGGTGGGAATGTATAATGGTGTAGCCACTATGGAAGACTGTTTGGCGGTTCCTGAGGAAACTAAATTATCAGGTTACTCTATGACCCAACAATAGCACTACTTGGTATATACCCAGAAGAGCTGAAAGCAATGACACAAACAGATATCTGCACACCAATGTTCACAGCAGCATTAGTCACAATCACCAAAAGGTGGAAACAATCCAAATGCCCATAAAGAGATGGGTGGATTAGCAAATTGTGGTATATACATACAATGGAATATTATGCAGCAGTAAGATGAAATGATGTCCTGAAGCACATGACAAGATGAATGAGCCTTGAGGAGATAATACTGAGTGAAATAAGTCAGACACAAAACACAGATACTGTATGATTCCACTTTTATGACCATGATAAAGGTATAATCAGCAGCTTATAATACAGAATAAAGGGGACTTAGAGATACATAGAAGCTAGAGATGGGTGATCCATTAGCTAATAAGGTTGAACTCCAATGTAAAGGAACAGACAGGAGTGAACGTGGGTCTCTAGTCAGTGTACAAGTAGTATTACTGTACTGAAGATAAACAAGATTGAAAGGGGTTTATAGACTTATGTGTCTCACTGATTGACACTAGAAATATGAATTAGTTCTTGCAAGAATAACTTCAATTTTTTGTAACACATTGTTGTAGTTTGTTAGCTGTCAGAATGCAACACACCAGACACAATTGGCTTTTAATAAAAGGGGATTTATTTAGTTAACATGTAGTTCTTCAGAGGAAAGGCAACTAACTTTCAACTGAAGTTCTTTCTTTTGTGGGAAGGCACATGGCGATCTCTTCTGGCCTTCTCTCCAGGCCTCTGGGTTCCAACAACTTTCCCCAAAGTGATTCTGTTCTGCATCTCCAAAGGCCTGGGCTGAGCTGCAAGTGCTGAGATGAGGTTTGCTGAGCTGCTTGGGCTGTGCTAAGTTGAGCTCTCTCATTTAAGCACCAGCCAATTAAATCAAACATCGTTCATTGCAGCAGGCACACTTCCTAGCTGACTGCAGATGTAATCAGCAACAGATGAGGTTCACATCCATTGGCTCATGTCCGCAGCAATAGAACTAGGCAACTTCACCTAGCCAAGCTGACACCTGAATCTATCTACCACACACATAATCTAACTCAATCTATCTGTATAGCTCATTTGAACAATTCAAACACAGGGACCACAGAATAAGAAAGAGGTCCTTTAATCTTGTATAGACTATTATAATGCCTGGATATCCTAGAGTACATTAAGCAGATAATCATAAAGTATTGGCAAAGTCCCCTGAGGTGGGGGAGAAAGAATATGGAACTATTAAACCTTACCATCAGGGAGTCCTCTGATACTTTGTCAAATGTTAGGGAAACCCAAATCTATATGCCATGCCCTCAATCATGAGCCTTACTCTTGTGAAGCTTATGTAAGTAGTGGAAAAACTTAAGACTACTTATAGGCATGCCTAAGAGTTACTTCTGGAGGGCCTCTTTTGTTGCTCAGATGCGGCCTCACTCTCTCTAAGCCCAACTCTGCAAGTGAAATCACTGCAGTCCCCCCTTACATGGGACATAATCCCCGGGATGAATCAGGCCCTGGCACCATGGGATCAACAATGCCATCCTGACCAAAAGGGGGAAAAGAAGTGTAACTGACAGACTGTCAGTGGCAGAAAGAGCTTAAATAGAGTCGAGAGGCGACCCTGGAGGTTGCTCTTACACACGCTGCAGTTAGACCTTGCTACCTACCATAACCTACCAACCCCCAACCAGGACCATTCCAGCCAATACTAAAGAACACCTAGGGTAATACATAAGATTCCGTAACAGTTTCATGCACTAGAGTAACTTTCCAGAAACCTAAAACCTCCAAATGGGTCCCTGGTCCAGGTAAGTCCTGAAACCTATAGGGCCCAGCTTCTCCAGAACAATAGATATTTTCTTCTTCCTACCCCATATTAGTGACAGACCCTTCCAATATGAAAAATTTAGAACGGTCATATCCCAAACCACCCCTAAAAAGAGGGATGGAAAGATCAAAGTTGACGGTGGAGTTTTACAGTGAAGATAGGATTTAACAAATGAATATGAATGCTGAATCATTAAATTGATATCTCTTTTTGTCTCCAATATTTTAGAGCAGTGAGAAGTAAAAACCTAAAATTGTGAAATTGTAACACATGTCAAACTCTGAAATATGTTCTACAACTAACTGTGGTGCTGTGCTTTGAAATTTACTGCTTTTTTGTATATGTGCTAGTTTTCACAAATAAAGAAGGAAAAAAAGTCGATTGTGATGATAAAAAAAATATGTAGGCCTTTTAGCCCCCTTATTCTGGAGAAGCTAGAAGGAAAAATCTGAGATGACGGTATGGTAGCCCATGACAAACTCTGCGATCTGTCCCGTAACTACTTGTTGAAGAGTGCTTTAAAATGTACTGCTTTCTTTTATAGTATTTTTTTTTCACGTGGGCAGGCACCAGGAAATGAACCCGGGTCTCCGGCATGGCAGGTGAGAATACTGCCATTGAGCCACTGTGGCCCACCCTGAGCCACCATGGCCTGCATGAAATCTATTGCTTTTTTCTTTTTTTCTTTCTTTGCTTTGTATATGTTATCCTATATAATAAAAAGTTTATATATATATGTAAAATATAATAAACTACTGAATACTTGATGAACTTCCCCTCATATTAAGATTGAGTTAAGGATGCCAGCTATCATTTATATTCAGCATTGTTTTGGAGTTTCTAGCTAATTTTCTAAAACAATAAAAGGGTAAGGACTGGAAAGGAACAAAAAGAAAAGCATCACTCATAGATGACATGATAATATAAAACAGAAAATACAAATGACTCTGCAAAGTATTTAGAATTAGTAAATTAATTTAGTACAGTCAATATATAAAAATCAATCTTACTTCTACCAGCAGCACACAGAAACAGAGAAAATGAACATTTTATAAGAGCACCAATAAGAATTAAATTTCCAGGAACAAATCCAAAATACCAAATATTATTAAAAGAGGCTGAGAACCTTTAAAAAGTAAGTATACTATGTTCATGGATTGGAAGAATTACATTGTAATAATGCCAATTCTCTCCCAAATCGACCTACAGTCAATAAAATCAGACTCCCCACAATTTATTTTGCGTGTGTATATATGCAAGATTTAATGAAAAACAAATAAAATGAGGAATGGTTGCTTCCAAGAATTCCTAAGCTCTCCCAGTCACAGGGATGTGGTTCACAGCAAGTGAGCCCCTTGACCCTGGCCCTCCTCTGCTTACCCAACGGCTGGGAGCTGCCAGTGCTACGACTCAGGCAGAGCTCTAACACCTGAGGGGCTATTTGTGACCACCAAACCCGGCCTTCCACACACCAGCATGTAGGCCTAATACTGACAGTGCATGCAGCATGCAGGGGGCATGGAATGGTTTCCCTGGCCCCACCACCTCATCTGGTCTGGGGAAGGAAGTTTTGACGAGGGGTTGGCACCCAAGTGGAGGGAGGGCAGGGTCGGCCATAAACCTGTCTCTCATGTACCCAAACCCACAGCTCGGGATGACAGTAATGACAACAACAGAAAACACTGGTGCAGACAGGACACAGTGCTGGGCGAGCTGCCGCAAGCTGGGAAGCATGTAGCTGAGTGGCAACAGCTAGTTTTTCTTCAAATCCCTGGATTCAAAGACCTTCAGCCATTCCTGCATGGTCAGGGCTCCCTTCAGACTATGCCAGGGGACCTGAAATCAGGCTCATTCCAGTTATCCCATGTGACCAGCTCAATTACAGACTTTGACTTGACATTTCTAAGGTGCAGGCTGACACAGGACATGTCTTTCTTCAAGAAGTCAGGGTTGCTTTTAGATTTCATTATATCATATCCTGGCACAGTGGTGTTTTCAGGGGACTTTTCGCCCAGTGTTTCTGCAGCTGCTTTGAGCTCTTCTTTCAACGCGCTGATGTCACAGTCTGCCTTGCCTTCAGAGTACTGAGATCTGTGTGGATGTCTCTGTACTTATCACTATCATGTTTCTTGTCCCACAGAGCCATCTGCAGCTCATTCTTGAGAGAGCCAGTCTCCTGCTTTAGTTATTTTCGATTCCTTGACCTGCAATAAGACCTCAAGCTCATAGGTGTCCTTGCATGAGTCACCCGTCACCAGTCAGCAGGGTCTGAGGCAGGGTGATCTCCACAGCCAAGTGGTGATTTAACTCCTGGTTGTGGGCACTGAGGGCCTAGTTCTTGTGCTGGCACTGCCACTGGGCTTGCCGGCCTCCAGTGCCTGGGCCAGATGGGCACTCTCCAGGCACTTCTGTGAGTACTGCTCTGACAGCACCTCCAGATCCCACTGCACCAACTGCAGCTCATGCAGGTGCTGCTGCTTCAGTGCCGCGATGTCTAAGTTGAGGCCACTGCTCTGAGAGTGCTGGGTCTTCTCCAGCTATCACTCCAGCTCCTCCCAGTGGGAGCTCTTCTTGGCCTTGATGGCTGAGATGGGGACCGCCATCTCCTCCGCCAGGAGGCAGTCCTTCTTGTACAGTTTCTCCAGCTCCTACTGGTGCTGCCTCTGCAGGTCCACCATCTTCTTCTGGTGGGTCTCCTCCATTGCTGCAAATCCTCACTTGCATGTGGCCTGCAGCATGTAGCCCTCCCTACTGCTCTGCTCCTGGCTGAAAGCCATGCACAGCTAGCCCAGGAGAAGCCAGTTCTTCTCCAGAAGGTCCTTTTTCTGGCTCTGTTCCAGTTCCTTCTCCAGCAGAGAGGTCAGCATGTGGTTGGAGAGCTGCTTGCCCCTACCCCAGCACAGCAGGTGGAGGGGGGCGATGGGTACCTGCTTCTCCTCCCACAGAGGTGTAGTCTTTACCTGGTGCCATTACTGCTCGATCTCCACATGGACATAGTGCCTTGAGGTTTGCGGACACCAGCAGCCCAGGTTCCCAGTCCATGTCCATCCACAGGCCCACATCGTCCATACTCGGCCCATCTGGGGTGTCCAGCATCCTGAAGCACTTGCAGCACGCCTCCCACTGCCACTCCCACTGCGCTCCAGCTCCCCAGGCTCGGGCTAAGGGCGCTCCAGTTTTGCCGGAGCACCGGCTCTCTCCTGAGCCAGGGCATGCTGGATGGGGTAGAACTCGGCCCAGTCCAAGGTCTTGGAGCAGTCTTTCCACCTCTACTCCAGGGCACAGCTTCTCCTCTGCTCACCCTTTCATCTTCCCCAGGCCCACCTCCTGCGTCTTTCTTAGTCTTGGGCTGCTCTCTGGAGAGGAGCTGCTCTTGTCCTCCAGCAAGGAGCTCATCACATCTGGAGCAGTGGCTGGGTGGACATGCTTCCTGATGGTCTAGATCCAATTCTGCCGGATTCCTGACATCACAGTTGAGAGTGTAAATGTGCCCTCCTTCATATGGATCTGAAAGCTGTAGTTCCGCTGCACTGAGTGTTCGATGACATCGTAGCATATGGACAGGCTGATCTCCCTGTCCAGGTCAGCTGCCTCCTCGGCCAGAGCCCTTGTGGTATCTCAAGCTTTGATCTGCCAGGACAAACCAGTATTTCTTCCACTGGCCTTCCTCATACTGCTTAGTCAGCCAACCTTTCTTGAAAATCAGCAGGTTGGGCACCACGGGAGGATTCCGAGGACCTCCTGTCCAGTGACTTGCTCTTCAGTGTGGAGACAAAGGGAGGCTGCAGTGTCCAGGAGAGGGACTGTGAAGTCCCACCTCTGGGGGAATACTCATCTTGCTGTAGCCATACCACCAGCTGTTGCTTGCTGTCACGGGACCCTACTGATGGGTTGGTCCTCATGTGCTCTGCTCATTTAATGTCCAGTGCCTCAAATTTCTCAATGACCTGGGACCTCCTATTGTTGGGGGTGCTGAGGCTGGGTGGGGAGAACAGCAGGGACAGCTGCTGCTCCTTGGCCTTCAAGTCCTGCTTTGTCTTCTCTGGAGAGAAGTAGCCACTCTCCACCCACACTATGCGGCCACAGTTCACCTGATAGCTATTCATGGTGTTTCCTTCTTTGCTCTCCAGCCCAGCTCCTTAGTGAAGCCACCTCCCAGTGGACCCTAACCTTTGCACTGGATCAGTCTCCTCCCCTCTGCTGGTTCTTGGCCCGTACCTGCCAGAGTGTGGATTTGGGAGGTAGCACTTTCTTGGCACTGGGGATGCTGCTGCTGGTGACTGCCATCTTGGTAGGCACCCCCGCCCTATGGTATGGGAGCCTCCACTTTTCATTTCTTCTTCTGGTTCTGCTTGTTGGTCCTGGGATAGACCATAGGCATCTACAGCCACCTACTGATGATCTCCTTGTTCTCTGCAAGAAGGATGAAATACTCCTTCTTGGGGGTCAGGATGAACAGAAAAAACTTCTGGCTGGTGTAGCCCTCCCATCCTTCAGTGCCCTAGGGGAGCACTGTGGGCATCTCGTTCAAGGAGTTGCGCAGTAGGCTATGCTGGTGAAGGATGAAGAACCTCCTCCAGTTACTGGTTACCAGCACCATGGGGGGAAGGGCACGGCTCTAAGGCCAGAGTTCCAATCCGCCCTGGACAAAGGTAACCATCTAAAATGTTAAAGACTCTAAGCTTCCTCAGGGCTGCGGACGGTTCAAGGGATGCATGTGTTGGGCAGGTCAAGAAGGCTCAGCTTTAAGGAGCCACAGAAGTAGCTCCTGGCACCCTTCCTGATCCCCTCTCCATGGTAGTGTGGACCTGATCTGTGCCCCATTCAAGAGTCCCTGGCCCTGTTTCACCTGGGAAAGACTGACTTGGGAAACTCCTCAGTGGCATGCACTCCCCAGTGACCTTGAGGCAAAACTAACATGAAACACTAAAAGGACTACAAGAAACTATTGAGGCGGACAACATAGGCAAAGACTTGCCTGATTTAAACACCCAAGAGAGGGAGGTCCATCTCCTAGGAAATAAAGGGGATATTCAAATGCCTGTAAAAAGGGAAACTCTAAAACAATTAACAAGCAGAAACACAGGAAAAGACCCAGGCCAAGAAAAGACAGCAAGGACCTTGCACTCTGCACTCTCCTTGGGTAGCCTTCCTGATAGGAGGGCTGAGGCTCAAGAAAATATCTTATCTCCAGCTGGTTATAAAATCAAGAAGCACATATTTCTGGGAGTAAGTCTCAGAGTTAAAATTCTAAAATATTAAAATGTACAATATACAACAAAAGAGTACAAGACAGAGAATGATGGCCCAACCAAAGAAAGAGGGTAAATATCCAGAACACACCAACGAAGAAGGCCAGAAAGTGGACAAACGCAAGAAAAACTTTTTTTTATTCTTTGTATGCTGTATGGCAGGAGTCAAATTACATTCTTTTTCCACGTGAGTATTCCCTTACTGCAGCACCATTCCAACAAAGACTCTTAAAAAAAATTATCTTAAAAATGCTCAAGAACAGGAGCTCAAATAGAGTGGAGAAGCTACTCTGGAGGTCACGCTTATGCACGTTTCAGTTAGACAATGTTATCTATCACAACTTGCCAAACCCCAACCAAAACCATTCCTGCCAATCCTAAAGAATATCTAGGGCATTACATAAGATTGAACAAAGGCTCTATGCACTAGGTTAACTTTTCAGAAATCTACAACTTCCAAATGGGTCTCTGGACCAGATAAGTCCTGAAATGCAGAGGGGACAATCTCTTCAGAACATCAACTACTTCTATTCCACATCCCATATTATCAACAGCCCCTTTGAACATGAAAAAGTTAGAATGGCCGTAGCCCAAATACCCCTGAAGGGTATGAGAAAGATCAAAGATGATGGTGGAGTTACACAGAGAAGACAGGGTTTTACAATTGAGTATGACTATTGAATCATTATATTGATATTTCTTTTAGTCTCTAGTATCTCAAGAGTAGCTAGAAGTAAAAACCTAAAATTGTGGAATTCTAACCCATACCAAACTCTGAAATCTGTTCTACAACTAATTGTTACAGTGTACTTTGAAACTTATTGCTTTTTCATATATATTTATCACAAAAAAGAAAAAAAGAGAGAAAGAGGAATATAACAGAAAAGACAGGACTTAATAAATGAGTATGACTGGTAAATCATTATATTGATATTTCTTTAGGTCTCCAGTGTCTTGGAGCAGCTAAAAGCAAAAAACAAAAAAATGTGGAACTGTAACTCATACCAAACTTTCAAATCTGTTCTATAACTACTTATTAAAATGTATTTGGACCCACCAGAATGGCCATTATCAAAAAAAACAGAAAATGACAACTGCTGGAGAAGATGTGGAGAAAGAGGCACACTTATTCCCCATTGGTGGAAATGCCAAATGGTGCAATCGCTGTGGAAGGCAGTTTGGCGGTTCCTCAAAAAGCTGAATATAGAATTGCCATATGACCCGGCAATACCATTGCTAGGTATCTACTCAAAGGACATAAGGGCAAAGACACAAACGGACATTTGCACACCAATGTTCATAGCAGCATTATTTACAATTGCTAAGAGATGGAAACAGCCAAAATGTCCATCAACAGAGGAGTGGTTAAACAAACTGTGGTATATACATACAATGGAATATTATGCAGCCATAAGACAGACTAAAGCTATGAAGCATGTAACAACATGGATGGACCTTGAGAATATTATGTTGAGTGACACTAGCCAAAAACAAAAGGACAAATACTGTATGGTCTCACTGATATGAACTGACATTAGTGAATAAACTTGGAATATTTCATTGGTAGCAGAGACCATGAGGAGATAGAAATAGGGTAAGATATTGGGTAATTGGAGCTGAAGGGATACAGACTGTGCAACAGGACTGAATGTAAAAACTCAGAAATGGACAGCACAATACTACCTAACTGTAATACAATTATGTTAAAACATTGAATGAAGCTGCATGTGAGAATGATAGAGGGAGGAGGGCTGGGGGCATAAATGAAATCAGAAAGAAAGATAGATGTTAAAGATTGAGATGGTGGGCGGGCCACGGTGGCTCAGCAGGTAAGGACGCTTGCCTGCTGTGCCCAAGGACCCAGGTTCGATTCCTGGTGCCTGCCCATGTTAAAAAAAAAAAAGATTGAGATGGTATAATCTAGGAATGCCTAGAGTGTATAATAACAGAGACTACAAATTTTAAAAATGTTTTTGCATGAGGAAGAACAAAGGAATGTCATTACTGCAGGGTGCTGAAAATAGATGGTAATTAATATTTCAAAATGTCAACTTATGTGTGAGACTAAAGCAAAAAATGTTTATTTGGTACAAAATTTATATTTTGACTAGTGCATTTCCTAATATAACTTATGTAGATAGTTTGACTGAACACCATAAGTACTCGGAATCTCAGTCAGGACATGAGATTTTGTTGGTTTGCCCAGAGTGATGCTCCGATGAATCCCAGAGTGATTCGATCAGTGAGTGGAAAAGTATTTGCAAAGCCCCCTTCGGGGAATGGTGAGAATGGGGAGAAATTCAACTTCCCCAAGTTGAATTCTTGATATTCTTACAAGCAATGTGGACAACCAAAGCTATAGGCTGAGCCCCCAGTCTTGGGGTTTGTTCATATGAAACTTAACCCTGGAAAGGATAGGTCAAGTCTACTTAAAATTAAGGCCTAAGAGTCACCCCCAAGAGAGCCTCTTTTGTTGCTCAGATGTGGCCTCTCTCTCCAATCAACACAACAAGCAATCTCACCACCCTCCCCGTCTACGTGGGTCATGAGTCCCAGGGGTGTGGACCTTCCTGGCAACGTGGGACAGAAATCCTAGAATGAGCTGAGGCTCCGCATCAAGAGACTGAGAAAACCTTCTCGACCAAAAGGGGGAAGAGTGAATTGAGACAAAATGTCAATGGCTGACAGATTCCAAACAGAGTTGAGAGGTTATCCTGGAGGTTATTCTTATGCATTAAGTAGATATCACCTTGTTATTCAAGACGTAATGGAGAGGTTGGAGGTAACTGCCTGAAAATGTAGAGCTGTGTTCCAGTAGCCATGTTTCTTGAAGATGATTGTATAATCATAAAGCTTTCACAATGTGACTGTGTGATTGTGAAAGCCTCGTGTCTGATGCTCCTTTTATGTACCTTGTCAACAGACTAGTAGAACATATGGAATAAAAATAAATAATAGGGGGAACAAAAGTTAAAATAAATTTAGTTTGAAATGCTAGTGATCAATGAAAGGGAGGAGTAAGGTATGTATAAATTTTTTTTCTGTTTTCGTTTTATTTCTTTTTCTGAATAGATGCAACTGTTCCAAGAAATTATCATGATGATGAATATGCAACTATGTGATGATATTGAGAATTACTGATTATATATGTATAACAGAATGATCAAAATAGGAATGTTTATGTTTGCTTGGTGTTTTTTGGTATTTAAAAAAATAAAATAATTAAAAAAAAGAAAGATTGGGGGTAGGGGTGATGATGGGGGGCAGTCAAGCACTGATTATGGCTTTTGATTAGGGAATTTGGATTACTAGGTCCCAGCACAGGGCTACCAGTTCAACCTGCCCCATACAAAAATGGCAGCAGTTATTGGTTCAACCATGCCCCCCAACAGTAGCTAAGATAGTGGAGGTTTATAGACACAGTACCTCCTTAGGACTGCAGGGAACAATTTGCTGAAGAGCACCATTTGCTGAGCAGGCCAGGAAAGCACAGTTTTGAATAATCATGCAAAAGGTTTCTGGTGTCATTCCTGATCCTTCCCCCAGGGCTCTCTGGAGTTGGTCTGAGTCCCCTTCCTAGGTCTCTGGCCCAATTTTGGCTGGATCAAATGATGCCAATGGGCAGAATGGATAAAAAAGTATACGCTGTCCACAAGAGACTCATACTCAAAGACACAAATAGGTTGAAAGTGAATGGTTTGAAAAAAATATTCCACACAAACAGTAACCAAAAAAAGAGCTAGGGTTGCTAAACTAACAATGGACAAAACAGACTTTAAATGAAAACTGTTATAAGAGACAAAGTAGGACATTATATATTAACAAAAAGGGCAACCCACCAAGAATAAATAATGATAAATATTTCTGTACCTAACCACTGTGGCCCAAAATACACCAGGCAGGGTCAGCTCCAGCTCTAGTGGTTTCTTCGACTACTGGACCTCTCCACCACCAAAATACACCAGGTAAACACTGCCAAAACTGGAGGGAGAAACAGCTATGTCCACAATAATAGTTGGAGATTTTAATACATCACTTTCATCAATAGACAGAACACCTAGACAGGATCGGTAAAGAAAGAGACCTTGAATAACATGATACATGAACTACAACTAACAAATATATACACAACTTTGCACCCCAAAATAGCACCGGAGAAGAATTCTCAAGTGCTCATGGATCCATATCTTTAGGATAGATAAAATGCTCAGTTACAAAACAAGTCTCAATATAATTAAATTTCCGTACATTAAAAGAGAAGACAGAGCTAAAATCAAAGAACTAACTGCATTCCTGGAAGAACTAGAAAAAGTATTGCAAACTAATACCAAAGCAGGAAAGAAATAACAAAGATTAGAGCATAAATAAATGAAATTGAGACTAATAAAGCAATAGAAAGAATTAACAAAACCAAAAGTTGGTTCTTTGAGATCAATAAAATTTACAAACCCTTAGCCATACTGATAGAAAATAACAGAGAAGATGCAAATAAAATCAGAAATGAGAGGGGAACATTACTACTGACCCCATAGAAATAAAAAAGATCCTAAAAGGGTGTTATGAATGACTGAATGCCAACAAATTAGACAACTTAGATGAAACAGAAAATTTCCCAGAAACACACGAATACCCTACGTTGACGATAAAAGAAATAGGAGACCTTAACAAACCAATTCTGAGTAAAGAGATTGAATCAGTCCTCAAAAACCTATCAGCAGGGCGGGCCACGGTGGCTCAGCAGGCAGGAATGCTTGCCTCAATGCCAGAGGACCCGGGTTCAATTCCCGGTGCCTGCCCATGTAAAAAAAAAAACCTATCAGCAAAGAAAAGTCCAGGACCAAATGGCTAAACAGGTGAATTCCACCAATCATTCCAAGAATTAAAACCAATTGTCCTCAAACTCCTGCAAAAATTTAAAGAGGAGGGAACATATCTATCTCATTCTATGAAGCCAACATCACCCTAATACCAAAGTCATATTAAGATGCTACAAGAAAAGAAATTTACAGACCAATTCCTCAAATGAATATATGTAAAAATCCTCAACAAAATACCTGCAAATAGAATCCAACAGCACATTAAAAGAACCAAGTGGGTTTTATGACAGGAATGCAAGGGTAGCTCAACACAAGAAAATCAGTTAATGCAATAAACCACATTAACAAATCAAAAGGGGAAAACCACATGATCATCTCGATTGATGCAGAAAAGACATCTGACAAAATCCAGCATCCTTTCTTGATAAAAACACTGCGAAAGACAGGAATAGAAGGAAATTACCTAAACATGAGAAAGGGCATATATGAAAAAACCACAGGTAACACTGTACTCAATTGGTGAAAGACAAAGCTTTCCCTCTAAGATATGGAACAAGACAAGGATGCCCACTGTCATCACTGTTCTTTAATAGTGTGCTACAAGTTCTAGAGCAGTTAGGCAAGACAAAGAAATAAAAAGCATCCAAGTTAGAAAGGACGTAGAACTTTCATTACCTGCAGATGACATAATTCTATATATATAAAGTCCTGAAAAATGCACAACAAAGCTCCTAGAGCTAATAAACAAATTCAGCAAAGTGGTGGGGTATAAGATCAACATGCAAAAAGCAGTAGTGTTTCTATGTACTAGTAATAAGCAATCTGAGGAGGAAATTAAGAAAAAAAAATCCACTTACAAAAGCAACAAAGAATCAAATATCTAGGGATAAATTTAAACAAACATGTAAGGACTTGTATGGAGAAAACTACAAAACATTGGTAAAATAAATCAAAGACCTAAAAAATATGGAAGGACATTCCATGTTCATGAAGTGGAAGACTAAATATTTTTAAGATATTCTACTCAAATTGATTTACAGATTCAACGCCATCTAATTAAAATGCAAACACCCTACTTTGCAAAAATAGAAAATCCAATTATCAAATTCATTTGGAAGGGTGAGGGGCCCCAAACAGTCAAAATATCTTGAAAAAGAAGAACGATTGGAGGGCTCACATTTATTGATTTCAAAGCATGTTACAAAGCTACGGTGGTCAACCATGGTACTGAATAAAGAGGGATATACTGACCAATGGAATTGACCTGAGAGTTCAGAAATAGATCCTCATATCTATGGCTAATTGACAACTGACAAGGCTGCCAAGTCCACTCAACAGGGACAGAACAATCTCTTCAACAAATGGTGTTGGGAGAACTAGATATCCATAACCAAAAGAAGAAAAAGGATCCCTGCCTCATACCTTATATAAAAATTAACTCAAAATGGATCAAAGATCAGGGCTATAAAACTACTAGAAGAAAATGTAGGGAAGCCTCTTCAAGATCCTGCAGTAGGCAATGGTTTCTTAGACTTTACACCCAAAGCACAAGCAACAAAAGAAAAAATAGATAAATGGGATCTCCTCAAAACTAAAAACTTTTGTGCTTTAAAGGACTTTGTCAAGGAAGGGAAAAAGGCAACATATGCAATGGGAGAAAATATTTGGAAACCACACAGCCAATAAGGATTTACTATCTAGAATATACAAAGAAATCCTACAGTTCAACAATAAAAGACAAGCAACCCAATTTAAAAAATTGGCAAAAGATTTGAATAGACATTTTTCCAAAGAGGAAATACAAATGACTAAAAAGCACATGAAAAGATGTTCAATATCACTAGCTACTTGGGAAATGCAAATCCAAACCACAAGACATCTCTTCACACCTACTAGAATGGCCACTATTAAAAAAACAGAAAACTACAAGTGTTGGAGACAATGTGGAGAAAACAGGAACACTAACTCCTGCTGGTGGGAAATTTTGTGCAGCTTCTATGGAAGACAGTTTGGCAATTACTCAGAAAGGTAAGTATAGAATTGCCATATGATCTGACAATCCTGCTACTAGGCATATACCTAGAACTAAAAGCAAGGCCTTGAACAGACATTTGCACACCACTATTCACAGCAGCATTATTCACTATTGCCGAAAGATGGAAGCAACCCAAGCGTGCATCAGCCAATAAACTTATAAACAAAATGTGGCATATGCTTATGATGGAATATTATTTAGCTATAAGAAAGAATGAAGTCCTGATGCATTTGACAACATGGATGAATCCTGAGAACATTATGCTGAGTGAAGTAAGCCAGACACAAAGGGACAAATACTGTATGATCTCACTGTCATGAACTAATTATAATAAGTAAGCTCAGAGTTAGAATTTAGAATATAGGTTACCAGGGGATAGAATGGGTGTAGAGAATGGGGTGCTGATGCTTAATTTGTGCAGAATTTCTATTTAGATTGATTGTAAATGTTTGGAAATGGCTAGTGATGATGGTAGCACATTATTGTGAGTGTAATTAACAGTCTGAGTTATGTTTGTGAATGTGGTTAAAAGGGGAAGTTTTGTGTAGGGTATGTTACTAGGATGGAATGTGGTTAATGGTACAAATATAAGAATATTCTTTCATGAATTATAACAAATGTATGACACTATTACAAGGTGTTAATAATATGGTGGTATATAGGAAAAATACACCTAATGTAAACAATGGATTACAGTTAATAGAAATATTTTAATATTCTTTCACTAATTGTAACAACTGATACTAATACAAGGTGATAATACAGTGGTATATGGGAAAAAATACATCTAATGTAAATAATGGATGGTAGAACTATTTTAATCATCTCTCATCAGTTTAACAAAGGTAAGTATGGTTTTTTTTTAAAAAAAGAACAATTATAAAAACAAAAAGTGCTATCAATGATGGTAACAAATGTTGCATATCAATGCAAAGATGGTGGTGGTGGGTGGGATTCAGGAATTCTGTATTTTATGCATGAATGTTTTGTTAACTCACAACTTCTCTAAGAAAATTTAAAAAAAAGATGTATAAGATAGTGAACTTTTGGAGGGATAAACATCATAGTTACTTTCAAAAACTAACAATGACATAATTATATAGTGGAAGAACAGAAATTTCTAAATGAAAAGACAGAGTCAACAATAATTCAGAAGTCATCGGGTCACCTGGTTGTTTCCCAAGGAGTTAAGCACTGGCATTTACCTCAGTATTTCACATGAACTCCTTAATCAATATTGATGCAAAGTAGAGCAATTTTTTACTCACTAAAGACAATGGTATAAAGATGTTCAGTATGCCTGGCTAACTATGTATCTAGAAATAAAGCTTATTACTGTTACTATTAGAATAAGGAGGAGGAGAAAAGCAATAACCATCTTCTTAAAGATGTAACTCAAAACAAATAAATCTGATAACTGTTTCAGAAACAAATAGATGTTTCTGAAATATAAACCTTATCTTTTAATGGTACATAGTTCTCCAATGCAGTTGTCAAAATACTATTATACATGCCAGGGGAAGACATACTTTTAATAAAATTCACCTATCCATGGTGAAGAGAGAAATCGTTACCTGATTTGTAGGTGTTTTGGGCACATTCACCTTCCACATCTGGGCTTCCCTAGAGATTGCCTTTTCCAACAGGAAAGACAATCTCTGGTTTTCCAAAGGTCCTGGAAACTTCATTATATCCTTTGGATCTGCCTGCCACCCAGCTTGATGTAGCTATCTATAAAACCAAATATAAACAACGCTGTTTATTTAATTATAGAATAAGTATAGCATTTTATATACACTCATATAAAAATGTTAGTACTTATTAAGCAATTAAAAGCAAAATAATAAGATATCATTACTAAACAGTGTATGTAGAATTCATAAAACAGCTTAAATCTATGTTCAGTTATTAAATTAGGTAACTTCCTAAAAGAGATTCATAAAGGTAAATAATTAAACTTTAACTGATATTATCTCAATAAAATTCATTTTAAAGAATATTTTTTGCAAAAAAAAAATTTTCCTCAATCATGCTACCACAGCATGATGCTAATCTCTAATCTCAACTGGGTATTCAAAGGTGCTCAGATATATTTTCGTGCTCCCAAAACCAGTTATATTCTATTCTCCACAATAGCTATATTAAACTTTGTCAATTCTCACGTATCTCTTTCACATTGTAACCAGCGCTTCAGCAGATGACCTAAACACAAATTTCATAGGAAAAAACTTTTTCAATTTCCTATAACCAAAACTACACATTACCTTGAATCTATTCCTACTCTTTCCTTCCTGCCTATTACATTAGAAAGATGCCTCTCCATGTTTAAGGCTGCCCTTTTCATCATATCCATTTTTGCCTCTTTCAGGGAACTTTTTTTATTGACCATAACACATTCCTCATCAGTCCCCCACTCCTGCTTTTTCTTTATCATCAACTTCTGCCTCTTGCTCCTTCCACAACTTGCTAAGGTTTTAAACACTTGAAATTTCCAGTTAAGCAAATCAAATTAAATAGACTCATATCCCCTTCCTCTGTATTAAAAGAATAAAAAGATATAAGCCCCCCACAAAAAACACCCTCTCTCTATCCCATCCTTAAAATAAAGGAGAAAATAACAGATGACAATGTTGACAAGAACTTAAAAGCCAGACAGAGAAAAGACAAGAGTAGCTAACTAGATGACCAGAAGAATCTAAAGGGAAATGCCTGTAAGTTGGAACACTAATAATAATCAAGCTATTTACAACACATGATACTGTAAAAGTGCAGGAATTGAAGGCAGCAGGCATCTCAGAAAACAGATAGGGCTAAAAATAGCAGTATTCATTAATCTTTACAATCCCAGACAGAAGAATGGAGGCTTACTCTCTGAAGACTGAATCAGAGAGGCTCTGATCAGAAGATATGGCTTTAGTGAAAACAGACTAAGTGAAAATCTACATACTGAATTCCTGGCCTTCCTCCCTGGCTCAGCTCCCAGAACACAAGGCTTCAAATATATTATCCTTGTGCACATACATTCCTGACCACCACCATCCTCCTCCCATCAGATTGGAAGAAAATCGATTAATTTCAGACCTAGAAATACTGAATTTTGAAATCCCAAATGAAAAGACCAGGTTTCTGTGCACTCACTGTAACATGGAATCTAGGCACCCAGAACTTTCTACCAGCATTTAAGTGCTTCAATCTTATACTGACTGGCCAGACGAGGGTCATCAGATATTTGAAAACAGCCTGCAGCATGAAAAATAGTGATAAAAATACAAATAAAAACAAAACTTGATGAAAAAAGAATTACTTCACGGATCAGAAGAAAACGTGTTAAAAAAAAACAGAAATGATCATGAAAGATCATGTACATTATCTTGTATGTCATGTACAGAACGATATAAATTTCAAAAAAAGAACATTCCAAGAAAAAAAGGCTCCTATAAAATATAAATTCAATTAAAAGAAAAGTTGAGGAAATGCTCTTGAAGGTAGAACAAAAAGACAAATAAATGGGAAAATGTGAGAAAGCTTAAAGAAATTATAGGCCTAATATATTAGGACTAATTGAGTTCTAAGAAGACAGGCTAGAAAATTTGCAGGAAGGAAATCATCTAGGAAATAACAGCCCCTCCAAAAAAAATCCAAAGAAGTACTAGAATGTCCAGATTAAAATATCTAACAATGAATGAGAAAAGAGACATGTCAAGGCAATATCATTGTGAAATATCAGATTAGGGGTAAAGTCCTAAAAGCTGAGATGGGTTGGGTGTGGATTAACAAACAAAACTCAAAAGGAAGGGACATCAGAATGGCACCAGACTTCTCTCAACAGTAACACTGGAAACTAGATGACAATGATCAACACCTTCAAAATTCTGAAGGAAAATTATTTCTAACTTAGAATTCTATACCCAAACTTAGACTCTCCCTCACAACATATACAAAAACTAACTAAAAACGTAAAAGCTAAAACTATGAGACCCTTAAGAAGAAAACACAGTTGTAAATCCCTGTGACTTTGAAAATAAAAATAACTTTGTGTTTCACAGGACACTATCAATAAAGTGAGAAGATAACTAAAAAAACAGGAAAAAAGATAATTGCAAATATGTACCTGATAAGGGTCTTTATATATGAACATACAAAGACCTACTATAACTCAATAATAAAAAGATGAATGACCAAACAAAATGTGTAAAGGGTTTGAATGGAATTCTATACCCAGCCAAACTCTCAATGAAAAAAGAAGATGGAATAAGGATGTTTTAGACATACAAAGCCTCAAATTTTACTTTATATGCATCCTTTTTCAGAAAACTACAGAAGAAATGTCCACCTTCAAAATACAGGAGTAAACCAAGAAAGAGACATGGAATCCAAGAACCAGGAATCTAACACAGGAAAGAAGTAAAGTGCTATCCCAAAATTATAGTGGAAGGGCCTCCAAGTATAACAACTGTGCAGCAAGTCTAAAGAACAACAGTCCAGATCAGTGCAGGGCAACTGAGAGTACAAGAGAGAGGTCTATGGATAAAAAAAAAAAAAAAAAAAAGAGAGATTTGAGAGGTTTGACTATGTGTGGAAAACTGGACTGAGAGGCAGCTGAAAAATGTGAAACTACCTAGCTAAATTTGATGAAAGCTAGCAAATGAAAAGGTAATTAACTTCAGGAAAGTAAAATGTAATCACTAATACACCACAGTATTTACATAGCAATAAGGAAAATACTGAATATGTACTTCAATAAACACGATAAAACTATGTTGGGAAGATGAGGGGGATGTATACATGTACGTTCAGAGAGTAACACGGCCAAATCTTTACTTTCCATAGCCTACTGCAGGCTGCCTCTGGTTAAGATGCTATAAGGAATCTGGGTCAAAAATGTAATCATAAGGGATATTTTTCTTGCTTCTTTAAATTCCTGACTCTAAATTTTCTCCAATGAGCATGAAACATTTTTGATACTAAAAAAATAAACTGAGAGAACAAAAAGAACTAATACCTAGCATTAAAGGCCCATTTCAAAGGTAATTTCATCCAAGAACTTGATTTTCTAATCAGATGTTATTTCTCTCTCCTCAAAAGCACTATCTCACCAACTAACTTATAAATTCCTTTGAGGGTACATCTACCAGTATCACTTTTTCATTACTCACTTTGCCCACAGCTCAGTAGTTTGATAAAACAAAGACTCAACCAATGGTTCCAGTTTCAAACATTGCCACCTAAAACAGAATGAAACAAACAAGCAAAAAGTCTAATTTCTCTCTTATAAACTTCAAACATTTGAAGGCTATCATGCTCAACAATCTTTTCCATAGTTCATTCAATAACTCCTCACATGTCATGATTTTGGTTTTTCTGAATTAGCATCAGTTTAACTAGTAATGCAGTCTAAAATCATCAGCTATTTTTTGAAGACCTTACTACACTATCTATTCTTGGGTTTACGGTCAACTAAAACTCAAGATTTTCTCAGGTACAGTTAGGTCAAACTTCCCTCCACCTGCCTCATTCCACTGTGTGGGGGCTTTTGTTTCTTTTTGGCATAACTTTGTTTGGAGCCTTAACTTTACTATTTCTTAAATTTTTTTAACAGTGTCTTGTTAGATCCACTGCTGTATTCTACTGAGATATTCTCAGATTCCAATTTGTCACCTTGGTACTTTTCTCAGGTCCTCTAAAATCAGATGAGTAGGCTCACCCTACTTTCATCTAAAGCAGAGATAAATATAACTCTTTGAAATAGAGTATAGACTGGATGACTATCTGTCAAGAGATATTTAGATGAAACATCTATTTTGGATGGAGGTTGGACTCCACAGCTTCTAAGGTTTCTTTCAAATCTAACTTTAGTCTACAATTATGAACTCTTGTCAAAACCCCAAAATTACTTAACTATTTATTCCATTAATTATACCCAACAGGTGGTTCACAAGGATCCACCAGCCTTCTCAACACATCCCAATGGTCAGCTGCCCTTTGTGACTACTTTTCCTTTTCAAGGTTTCCTTCGAATGTTATTTTTAGAAAAGATAGGCAATGGAGAGGGGCATACAGGATCATATAAAGAGGAATAAAATCAGGTTTAAAACAAACACACGGTGCCCAGAATAAGAATGAGGGCCTTTAATCCTGTATAGCTTAATACAATGCCTGGATATATCCTAGAATGTATTAAGCAGATAATCAATACATATTGACAAAGTCCTTTGAAGGATGGGAGAAAAAATACGGAACGATTAAACTTTACCATCAGGGAATCCTCTGATGCTGTGTCAAACATTAGGGACACCCAAATCAACAGGCCAAGCCCTTGATCTTAAGGCTTGTCCTTGTGAAGCTTATGTAGGTAGCAGAGAAGCTTAGCCTACCTATAGGTATGCCTGAGAAACACCTCCAGAGAACCTTTTTAGTTGTTCAGATGTGGCCTCACTCTCTCCCTAAGTCCAACTCTGCAAGTGAAATCGTTGCCCTCCCCCCATGTGGGACATGACATCCAGGGGTGAAAGTCTCCCTGACAGCATGGGAGATGATTCCCAGGGATGAGTCTGGACCTGGCACTGTAAGATCAACAATTCCATCTGACAAAAAGGGGGGAAAGAAGTGTAACAAATAAGGTATCAGCGGCTGAGAGTTCAAATACAGTCAAGAGGCTACACTGAAAGTCACTCTTACACAAGCTTCAGTTAGACACTGCTACCTATCATAACTTGCCAATCACCAACCAAAACCATTCCTGCCAATCCTAAAAAACACCTAGGCCAATATATAAGATTCTAAAGAAGTTCCATGTACTCGGGTAACTATCCAGAAACCTACAACCACCAAATGGGTCCTTGGACCAGTTAAGTCCTAAGACCTAGAGGGGCCAGCCTCTCTAGAACATAAGCTAGTTTCATATCCCTACCCCGTATTAGTGACAGCCCCTTCCAACATGAAAAAGTTAGAATGGCCATCACCCAAATACCCCTAAAGAGAGGGATGGAAAGATCAAAGGTGATGGTGTAGTTATACACAGAGGGTAGGGTTTAACAAACGAATATGATTGCTGAATCATTAATATTTCTTTTAGTCCCCAGTACCTCAGAGCAGATAGGAGTAAAAACCTAAAATTGTGCAATTGTAACCTATATCAAACTCTGAAATATGTTCTACAACTAACTGTGGTGCTGTGCTTTGAAATTTACAGCTTTTTTGTATATATGTTAGTTTTCACAAAAAAATAAGGGAAAAAAGCTGATTATGATGATAACAATATTTAGGCCTTCTAGCCTCCTATATTCTGGAGCAGTTAGAAGGAAAATCTGAGATGATGGTATGGCAGCCCATGACAAACTCTGGGATCTGTCCTTTACCTACTTACGGAAGAATGCTTTGAAAACTACTGCTTTTTTCTTTCTTTGCTTTGTGTGTGTTACATTATACAATAAAAAAGTTTAAAAAAAATCAGGTTTAAGAGATTCCAGCTCTCCAGCCATCTATAATTAGTAAGACTTTCAAATATTTAGATGCTATAACTTCTTAATAAACAAAGGAAACTGGTCAAAAAAGAAATCACATGCCCCATTTGAACAGTGAATAAAAAAGTGTTTGCAAAGTCCCCTCAGGGAATGGCAAGAAAGGGGAGAAAATTCAACTACCCCATTTGGAGAATTCCTGACATTCTCACAAGCAATGGGGACAACCAAATCAACAGGCTGAGCTCTCAATCTTGGGATTTGTTTATATGAAACTTATCCCCGCAAAGGATAGACTAAGCTTACTTAAAATTAGGCCTAAGAGTCACCCCCAGAGAACCTCTTTTGGGGCTCAGATGTGGCCTATCTCTCTCAGCCAACACAGCAAGCAAACTCACTGCCCTCCCTAAGTGGGACATGACTCCCAGGGGTGTAAACCTCCCTAGCAACGTGGGACAGAAATCCTAGAATGAGCTGGGACTCAGCTCTCCAGGTCAAGAGGCTGGAGAGAAGTGCCTGAAACTGTAGAGCTGTGTTCCAGTAGCCATGTTTCTTGAAGATGACTGTATAATGATACAGCTTTCGCAATGTGCCCATGCGATTGTGAAAACCTTGTGTCTGATGCTCCTTTTATCTACCTTATGGATAGATGAGTAAAACATATGGATTAAAAATAAATAAATAATAGGGGGAACAAATGTTAAAAAAAATTTAGTAGATTGAAATGCTAGCAAGCAATGAAAGAGAGGGGTAAGGGTTATGGTATGTATGAATTTTTTTTGTTTTCTTTTTATTTTTTTTCCTGAATTCATGCAAATGTTCTAAGAAATGATCATGATGATGAATATACAACTGTGATGAAAAAAAAGAATGTTCATATTGTGTGTTGACTGGTTTTATTAATAAAAATTTAAAAAAGAATGCTCATGTTTGTATGTTGTTGATTTGATAATACAAAATAAATTTAATTAATTAATTAATTAAAAAGGCAAAAAAAATCACAAGGGATATTTCAAGATACTTTTGAGATGAATGAAAATGAAGACACAACACACCTAAACTCACAGGGATGCAGGTTAAGCAGCACTCTGAGGGAAATTTATAGCTGTACATGACTATATAAAAAGAGAAGATCTTAAATCAATAATCTAATCCCCTACATTTAAAACTTTGGAAAAAGAGTAAACCAAGCCTAAAGCAAAGAAAACAGAACAAGGGAATAATAAAGATTAAAGCAGAAATTAATGAAGTACAGAATAGAAAAACAACAGAGAAAATCAATGAAACCAATTTGTTCTTTGAAAAGACCAACAAAATCAACAAACCTTTAATTAGCTTGACCAAGGAATGAAGAGAAGATTCAAATTACTAAAATCAGAAATGAAAGAGGGAACATTATTACCTACCTTACAGAAAGGATTAGAAAGGAATACTATGAACACTCAGTTTACTAATAAATTAGACAATTTAAATGAAATGGGCACATTCCTGGAAAGCAACTACTGACTCAATAAATAAATAGCTGAACAGATCTAAATAAGAGATTGAATTAGTAATCAAAAACTACCCTCAAAGACACGCCTAGTCCTAAATGGCTTCATTGATTAAATCTACGAACATTTAAAGAAGAATTAATACCAATTATTCACAAATTCTCCCAAAAAACAGAAGAGGTGAAGTATTTCCCAACCTATTCTGAAACCAGTATTACCTTTACACCAAAACCAGACAGACATCTTAAGAAAAGAAAAATACAGACCCAGATCGCTTATGAATACAGATGCAAACATCCCCAACATAATCCTAACAAACTATATACCTTTCTAAAGAAAAATTACATACCCATCAAGTGGGATTTATTACAAGAATCCACGGTTGGTTTAACATCCAGAAATCAATGTAACATGCCATACAAATAGAATAAAACAGAAGAATCACTCTAAATTCTTCTGGCACTCTATAGAATTGTAACTAAGGGGGCAAAAAGTTGGCATTTCCTTTTTAAAACTTTTTGAAATGAAATACAAATAAAGCAAATAAAAGACAAAGAAGGGGGTGGGGATGGGTGATTCCTGTGGGCATGTTCCAGATTAAATGAGGCTATAGAAAAGCCAAAGTGCAATATCTGACCCTAAGGTGGATTCCATACTAGAATATAAATGCTATAAAACAGGTCATTATCAAGTCAATTGACAAAACTAGACTATGGATGGTAAAATTAAATAAAAATAAATGTTTCAATGTTAAATTTATTAAAGTTGATGGATTCACTGCGGTTCAGTGAAAAAATATCTCTATTCTTAGAGAACATACACTGAAATATTAGGAGTAAATGACTAATCTATATAACACACATATATGGAGGGGGTTAAGAAAAACAAAACAAACAGGATAAAATGTCAGCAATAGGTGAATATGAGTAAAGGATTTAAGTTTCAAATTATTTACATTTAAAGTTAAAAATTTTTTAATGCCAGAGGACCCGGGTTCGATTCCCGGTGCCTGCCCATGTTAAAAAATAAATAAATAAATAAAGTTAAAAATTTTTTTAAAGGCAAATAAAAAACAATCTATAGAAGCACTTATGGCATTTTTATAACTCTTTATACAACTCTTCTAAGAGAGATGATATGGTGCAGTGGAGAAAGTGCTGGCTTGAGAGTTTTATATCTTCTACTGATAGTGCACAAGCCTGTTTTCTAATGTGTAAAATAGATTATTTGAATTAGATAACGAATCCTGCTAAAGAATAAAATACAATCACTAAAAATACAATTTTACTGTTTAAATAAAAAAGCTTTATGGTGGTTGTATCTTGTTATTTTATGCCTACTGTTGATCATATTCAGAATTTTGAATGCTTGAATAGAAAATTCTCTATGAACTAAACAGCAAAATGACTGTATTCTGGTTAGCATATTCTAGAAGCACACTTCTAAGTTTATGGTCTCCTCCCATTCTTTTCATTTTTTCTTCTACTTCTTTTTCCATGCTTATCAAATAACTTAAAGTCTCAGATAATTGTTCATAAAACATTTACTCTGCAGCATAAACTCTTACAGAATTAGATACAGGCAGGGCCTTCTGCTCTTCTGAGGAATAAGTGCCACACAGTACTACGTATACAATAGGAACTCAATTTTATTAATATGGAATTATTATATTTGTTATAATATACCAACTCCAGTAACAATTTGTGGGAGTGCTGACTTCTAGGTCTTAGCCCTTTTCTGAAAAGAGGGATTTATTATTATGACCATACAAGAACCTTATGTTCTACCATTCTCTCCTTGACTTTATGCTCCAGCTATCATCAACTACCAAAACTTCCAATTCTATAACAGAATTATCTTCTCCAATCTCTATTCCTCTCCACACTGTTCAGTTAAAATGTCTTTCTCTGGCTCACATTCCCTTCCTACAAAGTTACTATTCATATCTTAGTCTGTGGATAACATTCCCTGCAGTTGTGCAGTCCTGCCCTGCATCCCACATGTGCAAATACAATAACTCTATTTTTGCACTTAACTGCTCCATGATAATTGATTATTCGCAGAACTGTCTCCTCTATTAACCATGTGTTCCCTGATGGCAAACCATCTCTAGAGTTTAGCATTATGTCTAATAAATAATAATAGCTTATACTCACTAAGTTCATAACAAGTAAAAGCAGTGAGTGTTTATTAGGCCAGGAATTGTTCAAGGTGCTACACCTCAACTCATTTAATCCTCACACAATCCTATTAAGTTGCCATATTATTAATTCCATTTTACAGATGAAGAAATATGCACAGTAAGGTTAGTGCTCTTGATTTTTAAAGTGCTAAACAATCAGAATAAAGCAGGTACACATACTCTAACTTCTAGTCTTGACCAACACATTGTAGAATTCCATTCTAACCTAGAAGCATGTCACAATGTCACATGAAACTCAACATCTCCAACCTGTAAATCATTTCTACTGAGTCCTTCCAATGTACGCTGATTCTCTACTATTCTGCCCTTCATTCCTATTTAAGAAATCGATTCTCCTCACACTCTCCTATGGGCCTCCATAGTCAATCTAAATCCTGTCCCTTATTTCTTAATCTATTTATCCAATCCTTTCTATTTCTTCTGCATAACTAATCTGGAAAAAGTTAAAAGCTCAAAACACTATCTTTAATCTTTCCACAAATTCATGTTCGGGATAGAAACCATATAGCACAGGCACTCAGACTACCCCGAGTTTGAAGTCTGACCTAAATGTTTTAGCCGTGTTAAATAAGGGTCTAGTAATTTCTCTCATCTGTAAAATGAGATCCTACCTGCACCAACAAGTCATTGTGTGGATCAAATGAGTTGTAAACCACTTAAAACAGTACCTGGCAGACAGTTCGCCTCAACAAGTGTTATTATTAACATCATAACGTTATGCTCTGTTGCTCAAACGGTGGGTGGCTCCCTTCTAACAGAATAAAATCTATAGTTCAACCTGATATTCAAAGACCTTCAAAATGTGATTTCACCCTATCTCCCAAAAGACACCTATCACTATATTCTCAACTTCTGCCAAAATAATACGAAATATAAAACACATAGCTCAATAGACGACCCTTCGACCTCCTCTCGAAATTTCGGTAATTTGATCTGCCCTTCAGGATGCAGGGAAATCGTGGGGGTTCGCTCCATTCATTTGGCATTCACTGCGCTTTGCAAAATAGCTCCCTGTAACTTCCGCAGGTTCATCAGTCTCAGGCCGGGGGGTGTGTCCCCTCCTCTGTGTGCTATTATAAGGCCCGCGGTGTCTAAAAACATGCACTACAGTAAATTACATGTAACAATTTACTGTTGTTACAAGTTACTCACTGACATAAAAACCGGCTTTAACAGTAACAAACAGCGGTTTTCAAACTGAGCAGGTGCCGGGCTGTTTCAGCACATACGAGGGCAAAGGGAGTGTCCCGAAGGTTTCCTTTGGAAGGGAGATGCTCTGCCCGGGCGCGCTCGGGCCAGGGTCTTCCGTTTGGACCTCGCGAGAAAAAGGCAGCATGGGGGGGGGGGAGCCGCAGGGGAGGCGCGCGCGGGCGTAGGTTG